>CAJQZJ010033149.1:10398386-10427094 GCA_907164525.1 Lophiomys imhausi
TTCCTTCCTTCCTTCCTTCCTTCCTTCCTTCCTTCCTTCCTTCCTTCCTTCCTTCCTTCTTTCTTTCCCTTCTTTCTTTTTTTTTGTATCATCTTTTCTCTCCAGTCTAAAGAGGTAACTGTATTGAGAAATCTGTGGTCTGCTGAAAAAACTTGCAGGGTGAAACTAGATGTGTAATTGCTTTCTCCTCTCAGTTTGGGCAAGGTCAAGGATGAGCTGCAAGGGGTCAGATGGCATCACTCGCTGGATGGTCCTTTTCATCCTCCGAGTGTCTGCCTAAATCCTGAGGCCAGGAGATATCATTTTAATATTGCAGTTACCCCAGGTTGATATGAAGTAGGCAGGTCTAGACTGAATGAGCATGAGTTGAAATCTTAGCTCCAACACCAGGTCTCAAGAAGTCCTTTATTCCTTATAAGTTTCAGGTTCTCCACTTACAAGATGGAGAAACGTTGGCAACTGCTTCATAGGGTCTTTGGAGCGAGGATGAAAAGATTCTTGCAGGAGGTGTACATACTGCTAAAAACATGGGAATGCAAAGGGCAGCTATTGATGGTGCACCAGCCCCTGTGTCCCTTTGTCCCTCCTTTCTCCCAGCCTCAGAATCTACAAGCATGAGGATTTGGAGACTGTAGTGTCTTAGTGATTTTACAATAGTCAGAGAAACCCTGCTGAAGTCCTTGTGTAAAATCATTCATCCTCTGTCCTGGTCTACTTTTGCCTCCAACCTCATTCAGTGACTATTCTGTCCCTCAGGGGATATTTGATAATGTCTGAAGACATTTTCAGTTATAACAGCTGTGGAGGGGGGGCAGTTTGTGGACATGTAGTATGTAGAAGCAAGAAATGCCAGGAGACATCCCACAGTGCAGCCCCCCCCCCAACCCCCAAGAACCTCCATCCCCACATGCAGTAGTGAGGTTGTGCTGCTCACTCTTCTCCCAGCTAGGAGACTCTAATGAGCCTGAGTCTACATTCACATGGTGATACTCTCTGGAGTAGTTATAAAAGGAAGTGTAGTTTGCAGACAGGGAGACCCTGGTATGCAAGAACAAGACAGAAAGCGCCATTCGGTCTGCTAACTTCATAGTTGTCTGTTGTTTCCTGGGAATTCACCAAAGCAATGAGGACACTCTCTTCTACTCCCCCTCTGCACTCTGTGCTGGGGCTGATGTTTCTGGCCAGACATCTGGCTCTCAGTGTTCCCCAGTTTCCCCATGAAGCCTATCAGGCAGCCAGAAACGGGGTCCCTGGCTCCCCACCATGCCTAAAGCAGCTTCCTGGAATTCCTGAGCTCACTCACTCCCTCCCTTTGCCTTTATAGAGATTCACATTCTAAGTGCAGCCTCCTAATCTTGATAAACGGGTGGATGGACAGGGAGTACCTTCAGAGAGAATGCCCTATGTGACAGATGGCATGCAGGGTCGCTTGCTGTCCTCACTATGTCCCTTGGGTGTTTGTGGCAGGCACAAGTGCTATGCTCCAAAAACTACCCCTACTGTGCTCCCTGTCTGCTGCCCTAACTAGATTAGCTGGGAAATTATTATCCTTGGTAGTGGTTTTGCCCAGGAAGATTTAAGGGAGGTTGGCACATCTTGCTTTTCTGAAGGCAAATTAGGCCCCAAATCATCTCTGTTTTAGGGACTCTGCCTAGTCCATTTCCATAGGGAAAACCCAAAGTGCAAACTGTGGGACATCTGCACTTATATAAGGCAAAACCAAAGGCAGAGAGAAGGGAATGATGATGCCAGATGGACCAAAAACTGAAAGGACTGAGCAGTGTGCTCCAAAGGGAACTTTGTAGCCACAAGCTTGGATATAACTTACTGTAAAGAGTATTTTCTCTATCTCTGTATCTGAGGCCAGAGTTTGAGTGGAAAATGGAAGGCTGTGTCTCTCATCCTATAGTTTATCTTATTTCAACTTGGTAGAGTGTCATGTGGTCTACCACGAGTACAAGGTCCATCAAAACTTCATTCTTCTGCTCTCCAAAAACTCATGATCTGCAGGTGAGGCAGGTGGCTAGACATGTTCTGTAGAGAGGTTCAGAGAGGGACAGTGGAAATGGGATTGCAGGCATGAGCCACCACTATACTATGCTTGACTTCAGTTCCAACTTCTTGTTTTTATAGGTTTTCTTTTTCTTTGATAGCTAAGGCCAGCCTCAAGCTCACTGTGTAGACAAAGGTGACCTCGAATGCCTGATCCTCCTGGCTCCACTTTCCAAGTGCTGGGATTACAGGAATGTGTTGCTATGTAGTTTTTTTTCTTTTTCTTTTCTTTTTTTTTTTTTTTTAATCAAACAAAACAAAAAACCTTTGTTAGTCCTCTGTTCACCTTAACCCTCTGGGCATCAGTGATTCTTGATCCTCCCCCCACCCAGCCCTCATTGTACTTGGAACAAACGCAACCACAGTTGATGAGGGAAGTCAGGCTGTATCATATACTCAACTCTTCACATGCGACACCTTGGTGAGTATTCTACTTTTCCTGCTAGATTAGTGGCATCCCAGTTTTCTATTGAAAGGGCCCTGGAGCCCTTTGGGGTTATGATGAGAACCCCAGAGCCTCTGGCAATAAAACCATTCAAATATACATATTTGCATTTTATTTTAGGGCAGTCAGAGGCTTGTGGAAGATTACACTTGTGTTTGCAAGGCTATGCTGTGGTCAGGAATCTGGTCTGACTATATCATCACATCCTAGTAACCCAGAAAAGCACTTTCTATGGGACAGGGACAGGAGGTATGTGTGTAGGAAGAAGGAGTAATTTTCCCCCAGGTAGGTCTACTGTGCCTATAGGCTCTGAGGTCGGAGGAGCCTAATGTCTGGGCTTTAGAGATGACATTACAAGTGCCACCGAGGAAACGCTGGAAGGCATTAGGAATCTTACAAATGACACCAGAGAGAAGATGCTGAAAGGGCCAAGTGGACATGATGAGCCCTGCCTCTTGCTGGCAAAGAAGCCAGGCCACAGTGGGCTACCTGGGGAGTGCATTGTGAAACCTGCATGTAGAAACAATCTGAGGCAAGGATTCAAAAAAATAGGAACGCTTTGGGGAGCTAACTGAAACCGCGTGTAGTCTCATATTGCTTTTCTCAGAAAAAAAAAAGATCCTAATTAGTCCAATTCTGTATCAGTCCTGTGGATGCATAGAAAAGCCAGCTGTTACAGTAAATAGCTACTAATTCTCAGAAGAATGAAGAGGAGCAAGAGACCACCGTGGGACAGACCCCACGTACTTTAGATTTGTGGTTTAGATTTGACACAAGCACTGAGACCTGGGGAGTCACACTCAGTACAGACTTACTGAATATAAAATCTTGGGTTCAGGGAGTTGCGCCTGACGTGGCACGGAATGTGTTCTGCCCCTCTACCAGCTGGGTGGCCCCCAGCTCCGTGTATTTCGAGCCAACTTCTTCACTCAGCTGGTGCAGCCTGGTACTGTGCATGCTGAAGATACTGTGCAACTCAGGATCCCCATGAAGATGATCAGGGTGGACCTCCGGAATTACCTTGAGCAAATTTACAATGTTCCCATGGCTGCTGTGTGCACACGGATGCGGCATGGCTCCAGTAGGAGGAGATACCATGGGAATGTAATAATCAAGAAGCCAGACAATGAAGTGGCCTGTGAGCAGCTGACCCATGGGCAGACCTTCACCTTCCCAGATCGTTCTCCAGAGAAAGAGCCCAGTCCTGCAGACCCTTTGGAAGAAGAACTACAGCAGCAGAGGCCTAGCAACCCATGGTGTCCTGGTGTCTCTTCCTAGTTTGGCCTATGACCTGAGACATCAGGGCCTGGGACACAGACCTAATGGGCACAGTGGTTCTGACAAGTCCAAATAAAAATCCTTTGTGGAGAAAAGAAAAATCTTGGGTCTAAAATCTGAAGTCCAGCAATGAGTTTCCATATCAAACAGCCTGTGTCTTTCTTTGTCTTTGCATTTCAGGTGCTTTAAAGTCCTAGAGTGGGAGTTGGGTGGAGGTGAGGGGTGTGAGTGTGTGGATGGAGTGGGTGTGGAATTAGGTTGGAGTGGAGGGTGGGGGCATAGGATTAGGATGGGGTAGGGATGGACATGGCAGTGGGCATGGCAGTGGGGTGTGGGATTGCTCCTCAATCACCACAGGCTCCTTCCTTAGCTTAGATGGGAACTCTCTTCCTCACACAACCTAGCACTCAGGGCCTTCGGCAGCAGGCGTCCTGGAAGTCTAGTTGGGTTTCACAACCCAGGTAAGCACTGCATTCCTTCAGAGCAACAATAATGTCCCCCAAACACACAGAAGCATCAGAATTCACAGCGTGTGTTTTACAAGGGCAATAAAGTTTTATATGCAGCTCAGTGAAATACCGAATACAGCCAATTATCCACCAAAACAAACTGATGGGAGAAAGAATGGCTGTATTTGGCTCAGACTTAATTATTTTGCATCTGAACTTTTCAATTCCATGTAATAAAATTCCATTCTGCCCTTATTTCCTGGTTAGGTTACTTAATCTCAACTCTGGTTACCAAGCCCTTGAGTAGAGTAGAATGTCCAATGTCAGTGGTAAGAAAATGTGAAAGGTTTGACATCAATTACAACATTACACACAACATAAAATTTAACAACTTGAATCAGGCTTTCATTACTCTTTAAAGAGACCGTATGGCTTTTTAAGATCTAAAAATTAATCAGCTTCGAGGACTCATACCTTTTTTGAAACTCCTAGATTTTTACTCTCAGCTTGGGATATAAGAGACCATCTCTGATTCTGTCTTTATCTCTACTTTTCATACAAAAAAAAAAAAAAGCAATTTAACTTCTTCAGTTTGTTTTTTCCTTTAATAGCAGATGGATGGATATAGACATCGTTTTGCTTTTCTGAGGTAAGAAAATTGTGGGGAGATGAAGGAAAAATGTAACGATATCACATTTGGCTACAAGCAACAGTGCTGGGGCATCAGTGAGTGGCCTCTACAGAAAGCTTTGACAGTTCTTGTCACAGAATCTGCATGTCAGCCTGCATTCTGTTGTTCCCTGACACCTGATCATCTCATAAAATATCACATGTAATTAAGCAGCTTTGGCCCTTATGGGGCCAACCTGCATAACAGTTGGGATAAATGACCTCAGTCCTTTAATAAGGTTGTTTTCCATAAGTCAGCACTGAGGTCAAAGAGTGACCAGACAGAGGGGTGTCAGCTGTGGGTTGTAGCTGGATGTGGGGCTGAGTCTAGGGAAAGTCTTCTCTCAAGGCGACTGTGTACAAAGAGAGTAGTGTGAGTGGATGGAACACAGGGCTATATTCTCTCCGCATTTAGACTCTCAGCGTGACTTGGAGCCTGGGCACACATCTATGAATGACTCTGTTGATAATGTGCCATCATATTGTCCTCACACAGTGTTGGCATGGGTTTCCTTATTGAATGGTATGAGTCAGAAAGGTTTGCTAACCATGGGACCAATACTGTGTGTTCTTGCGGAAAGGGACTATGCATAGCTGAGTGCTAGGGAATAAGTGGCCACAGCACGCGCCGTCTAACATCCATGCTGGAGTGTCTTGCTCCTGGAGCTGCCCTTTGAGGGCTGCCACTCTTGAAGATAGGCATCTTCTTTGTGGACAAACTTTCCCTGGCAGCTACCTCCTCCTTGGCATGGCATTGCTGCCAAAATAGGTCAGGCAAGAGCATTTTGCCCTGACATGTTTCCCTGCCTTGGTCAACGGCTGCTTTAGAAAGCCCTTTGACTCTGACTTCTGTGTTCTCTTCTGAAAAGCTGAAGATAAAAGCTGGTTAAATGGATAATGGTCACAAGTTATATGAAGTCACTCACTTGGTAAGTTGGGTCTTCTGTATTTGAGGTCCAGTTATCAAGCATCAGGGTTGGGGTAGCACGTTGTTTTCATCAATCTCAATTTTATAAGGAGAGATTCAACATAGCACAGTACCCTGTTATCAATCTGATACCTGCCTCTATTCTAGGTTGTGCCATGTAGGCAGCTCAGACAGACCAATTCTTCTTGGCTTCTAGTGCTATCTATGGGAATTTTGGAAAAATGAATTCCTTTTACCTGAGCAAGGATGAGAGTTACCATGGCTAGCACCAAGATTAACTATGTTAGAAAGGTTTGCATCTTATTGTAAAAGGGTGAGATAGAAAGATGTTTAAACTTGGATCATCTAATATACAACAATCCCCATATACACAATACATACATACACATAATACACACAAATCACACATATAGAGGTGTACATACATATACATCATACATACATGCACACACACATGCACATTTACACAAAATGTATATACAAACATGTACACAATATACACATACACACAGATGTGTACATACATACACACAATATACACATATGCATATACACACAATACATAAAAAACATATATATACATATATACACAATGTACATATACACATAATTATATACTAATACATACAAACAATATACATACACACAAGTGACAGGGCAGATACCCACACAATATACATATACACACATGCACATAAACACATACACATAATACACACATGCATATATGTACATACATGCAAATACAGTACATGTATATAAACATATACATACATATATACAACACCCACATATATATATACCCATGTACACATACAGACATGTGAACGTATACAGATATACACAACACACACATGCCCCCTACCTAAAGACATATATAATATACACATATGTGTGCAATACATCATACATACATACATACATACACATATATCTATACACAGTTTTAAATCTAGGTTCTTCATTTAGAAACATTTTAAGAGAAGTTTTATTTTTGTAACAAAATTGAACTTTAACTACAGAAAGTCCCCAAATACCCCTGCCGCTACACGAATGTCTTCTCTTGCCATCAGCATCAGCATGCGGTGGCACATTGGCTGCAACTGTTGAACCTACATTAATATCCATGTTTTCCAAAGTCTACAGTTTACATTGAAGTTTTCTCCTGATGGTATTTATCCTGTTGGTTTTGACAAATGTGTGACAACCTGCAGTCAGTAGTGGAGTTTGTTTTTCATGTAGGCAGTTTGGGCAATATGAGTCTCCTCAGTTAAAAATAGCTTATGAAAACTAAGAAAATTTGCTACTTCAACTATTTTAACTAAAAATGTAAGAAACTAATTTATTGAGATTCCTCTTGGAATTATAGTAGATCCTCTTGGACTAAATGAATAGGGACAGCAATGGGGCTATCTTTTATAAAACACTTAATCCACAGCTGGGAGAAGCAGAGGCAATGGAACATTTTTATTGCTTGCTTATCACAAATCCCCCACATAATTTTATGAGAAAGGTCATTAAACTTGTAGCCACTACATGATCTTTTTCCTTGGACCATTTCTGAGACAACATTAGTTTTTCACACTTCTTTATGTTTCAAACATTAAGAAAGCCTTAATCAATGCTTTTCCATAAAAAGCAAAGGACTAGGTTTCCCATCATAAAACGTTATATTGTTTACACAAAAACTGCAGTGAACCCCATAAAACTCTAGGATTTCCCAGTGGGGTCCTGGAGAGCCACTTGGCCATGGTAGGCGCCACACTGGTTCCTAGTGCTGACAGGAAGCCGACTGCCTAAGGAAGGCCTCTGAAGCCAGCCGTTACTAATCTGGCTTTTCAAGGGTAGCAGGCCAAACAGGCCTGAGAGGGACACCTCTGTGCAACTAGGGAAACAATGAGAGGTGGAAAGATGACACCCAGGCAGGATCACAGGGGTCAGTATTGTAATCATCTCTGTGCTTTTGGGCTCAGGGTCACATCACTTCTAGCTCTCTGGAAACCCTGCTGGATCCTTAGGTGGCACTGTTTTCAGGATGAGTCCTGTGGGTAAGAGAGGTAACAAAGTCTTCCAAGAAAGGGAATGTCCACTGGTACCCCACTTTCCTAGAAGTCCTTTGTTCTTTCAAAATCTTCCATTAGGTTCCAGCGACTCTTAAATATTAATGGTGAGATATTGAGCTTAGCTTCTGAAATCCAAATAAAGAAATGAAGCCCAGATGCTTTGAAACTCTAAGTCATTATTTTCAAATGACTGTCTTCCTTGGTAGAAGTTGGAAACAGTAACGAAAAGTTAATTTCTGCTTTTCTTCAGGGCACTTTGACAGTGCAAAAAAATGTGAAGCTTGGATCCTTGATGCCACTCATACAGAATAATTTATTTATATCTGTCTCTCTAAAGAATTGTTTGCACATGGAACATTTTTCCAAATAAGGATTTTTAAAAAAAATAGATTTTTTAATTGATTTTTTTCTATAATATATTCTGATCAGGGTAACCTGGGAGGTTGGGGGGGGGGGTTGCTACTGTTGTTTTGGTGAATAAACATGTTGCCAAACAGCCTTCTAGATATCCAGGTTTCTACCCAAAGATTAGTGCTGGTTTCAACTTCAGTCAGAAAGATTTCTTTCTGAGTGGGCAACAGTCAATGCAGAGAATCAGAACTGGGCAAAGTGCCAAGGATGCAGAACTGACCGAGAGCTCAGCCCTAAATAAGACACCTGTGTTAACTCCCTCCAAGGCTCAGAGGACATAATGTAGGAGAGGCTGGAAATAGTGTAAGAGCCAGAGGATGGGGAGGGGTGTAAGGAAATGTTGTCTTCTGGACATTACATGCCCCTCCTACTCACAAACTCACTGCAGCTATGCGCAGCATCAAGCTAACAGGATCAGTCAATATTCTAGCAGACTGCACTACTGTTGCTTTCTCCTCTTCCTCCTCCTCCTGTCCTCCACCTTTTTCTTCTTCCCATTCCCCTACCTCTTCTCTCCCTTCTTTCTTTTCCTCTTTGACAAGGTTTCAAAATGATAAAACAGGGGTTCTATCTGGGCTATTGTGTTCTGAACACCCATCTCTATTGATGGTGCTGAATAAGTACCTGATGACAGGAGGTATGAATGATTAGATGTTTCCAAAGACCCCATTGGATAGTGGAATAGAGCAGTGTATCTAGATAGTTCACAAGGTAACATCAAAATGCAAAACTAGAGCCATGCACGGAAATCCGAGGAAACCCGAGGAAAACGGTGTTACCTTATGGGGACACAGGTAGGGAAAGCTTTGTATGAGCCTGTGTTTCTCAGTAGTATGATGGACCATTGCAGAGAAAGAGAGAAAGAGAGAGACTCAGGGAACACTAGAAGATGAAGCTGGAGATCTTTGGACTATCCTAGGGAATGACAGCTTCTGCTACCATGAGTTTAGACGAAGAGTTCTCAATTTTTCAAGTCATCCACAGTACTCCAAGAGCAGCTAGACTTCTGGACAAGGGTCTGACTCTAAGGCATGTCTAGTAAGGTATAAGGAGATACTGAGGCTGCTGGTCTGAGGTTCATACTCCATAATTACTGGAGATTGGAGGCAAACCTGTCTATATAAAAAAATGCAGGCCTAACTGTATAGAAAAACTGTTGTTCTTAGGAATAAATGTTTCATCTAAGGTCTCAGGGCAACAGCTCAGGCTCTTATCCTAGTGTCCCTGAGTAGGAGAATCCCAGAGCAATAGCATCTGTTTTTATGAAAATCTTAGTCTTTATTAGGGAATGATATTTGGACTTGAACACCAGTAAAGTGTACTTATAAGGATTAACATTTTCCGTTTAAAAGCATTTTTACTGCTGCAGGGAACAAAAAGGAAATTCTGTATTTTGAGTCTACAGCCTTGGAGTTCTTGAATATATCCCTGGCCCTTCTCTAATTGAGTTTTCACTTAAAAGGGGGGGGGGAGGGTTCCATGCTTCTTCCAAGGCATTGAAAGGTGGGACATTCTAGTCATATGCTCTGACGTTTGACATTCCAATGCAACCATTCAGGTGTTAAGTTATTCTGGTCGTTTTTAGATGGCAAGCTTGAAAGCTTAGGGAGTTAGGCATAGAAAGACTATTTCCATTTTTTTTCTCTTCTATCTCCTTTTGGTAAGAAAAAAAACTGGTGGAGTTAGTTATTTGGCAGTACATGCTTGGGTCTGGATGTATCAAGCTTCCTAAAAACAGTCTTTCTTTAAGGAAGGGCCATCTCAACACAAACCATATTCGTTTGAAGTCTGGCATAATTTGTGAATTTGCTTGTTGACCCAAGGATTCCAGTTGTAAGGAGACAAAGAATGTGGAGTTATGCTTCTTGCAAAGTTCTGAGCTCGTTCTTGTGTGTGTGTGTGTGTGTGTGTGTGTGTGTGTGTGTGTGTGTGTGTATAACAATGAGTTCTTTATGAGGTGTCACTGTAGCAGTGGATGGTGAAAGCAGATACCTGGCAAAAAGACAATGAAATTATATAATACCAAAAAAGTCGATTGTTTTCCTCTTTGCTAATTAGGTCCTCTGTGTAGGAAGTACTGAGGATGAGGTCAGCCACTGCCTTGTGTCCTCCAACCAGTTTTCACATCCTTTTAGATTGTAGGTAATACATTCTTGTAAATGGAAGCCTAATGACTACCAGAACAGTCCACAGGATGGTTACAATTATGAATAGGTTGGTGGTAGCTCGACAGACTCCATGGATGTGTCTGTGCTGATTCTGCCTTTCCCTTGGGCTGGGGCCAGTAAGCAAGACTACATTCTGTTTTTGCTTTTCTTCCACCCTTGCTTCAGGAGTCCATGCATACTGCTCTATAACAGTGCAAAAGGCACATGAGATTCTTCTGTTTTCCAATTTTTTTTAAAAAAGATTTCCTTAATATTTATTTTATGTGTGTATGTGTCCATATGCATGCAGGTGCTTTTGGAGACCAGAAGATGGCATAAGATCTCTTGGAACTAGAGTCACAAATGGTTGTAAGCTGAGGAATGTGGGTGCTGGGAAATGAAGCCAGGCCCTAGGCAAGAATAGCAAGTGCTCTTAACTGCTTGTTGAGCTCCCTCTCCAGCCTCCTGCACAAACTCTTTACAAAAAGATGTTGCCAGACATTTTGGGTTGTCCTTGTCTTATAGATGAGGAAACAAAGGAGATAGAACATCATGTATGTGGTAGCTACTGAGACAGGAATAGAGATTTGCTTCAAATCTGGATCCGTCTTTCTCCTAAGCTCATCCCTGTTCACCATGGAGCACACTAAGTAAGTGGGGTTTTAAATAACATTTCCCTGGTGGGTGATTTCCCTGAAAGGATGCTAATAATTTTAAGAATTGTCTAAGAATGTACTGATTTGTGTTCTTTCAGCTTTCCCTCAATCTTCTACAGTAATTATATATTACCTTTAGGAGAGTCATAGATAATCTTTATGATGGTTTTTAAATTTCAAGGAAGAGTGATTGCAGGTACCAAACCCATGCAGCCAATGTATGATTGAATAGGAGGAAGTACTTAAGGTTCCCAAAAAGGCAATCCATAAAGCAATGCGCTGCATGGTACATTTGCCTGTGTTAACCACACAAACTTCTGCCTGAGGAAAGAAACCTTAGGAGAAGTGAAGAGACAGGAATTGTTTTCAGCTAAGGACTAAGATCTAGAACATGTACAGAATCCTTGTCAATTAGCAATGGAGGGGAAAAAAACTCACACACTAATATATAAAAGAGAGAATTTTACTGGGTAATTCACATATATCAAAAAAACCCATAAATATTCAGTAAAAATACAAAATATCTAAAATTCACCAGAATGAATAAAAACAATAAATATTATTACACATTCATCCATTTGTCAAAAAAGGAAATATTTGATCTAACCAAGCATTACATGTAAAGATACAGAAAATGAGAGAATTATCTGCTGCTGGCAAACTTGTAACTTGGTACAGGTGTTTCTAGGCATATGCACCGGAGGAAGTTCTGTGCATATATGCAAGGCAACATTAGCAAGTATGTTCACAGTGGCATTATCTATAATAGAAACAATATGGAATCAATTACTTCTAGTGTATCATCCAACAGATAAAATAATTCATAAATGGACAAGTCTTAAAGAGATTCATTAAGAGAAAAAGGAATTTTTTTTAAAACAAAAGGTTCAACGTACCATTTTTAAGCAGACAAATTCATCAGCAATGCCTTATATTCCTATTTATTTACCATATGTGATGAAAGAATAAAAACATGCTGAGACACACTCTTCAGCTTCCAGGTGTGCTTGCTTTGCAGAGGAGAAAAGACCATCAATTGGAAAATGAGAGGGACAGGTGATAATGCTTTCTGCTCTTCAGACACAATTGATCCCTTTGCTTTTCTAAAAACGGCAAACTGCAGTAAGTCTGGGAGGTGCATGTTCAAGTTCCACTTACATTATTTTTAATGCTTTCACTGTAGTCTGGGTGTTTGTGTTCCCTGTGTGGACACTAGGAGACAGGACCTTTGAGAAGTGGTTGAGTCTTCTGCAGAGAGTCCTAGCCATTAGAGAGTTGCTCTGTCCCTTCAACCATCCGAGGAGGCTAGAAAGCATCACTTATGAAACAAAATTGAGGGACCTCACCAGATACTAATCTGCTGACACCTTGGTCTTAGGTATACCAGTCTCCAAGAACAGTAAGAAACAATCAGATGTATGACATGGTACTCAGTTATTTATAATCACTCCGTTGATAGGTTGTAGCAACCTGACTGAACTAAGGCATTTTAGTACATATTTAACACAGTTACTAATCTGAAACTTAACAATAAAATTAAAATAGAGGAACAAATTGAGAAGGGATTTACTTACTATTACCATATAATTCCATGACAAAAGTTTTTTTTTAATTATTCCCCCCTCTTACTCTGTGTGTTTATATATGTATGTATGTATGTATATATACATATATGTATGTATATATATACATATATGTATTTATGTATATATGTGTGTATGTGTATACAAAGATATCTTCTGAGAGTCAGTTCTCTCTTTCCATCATGTGGATGCCAGGGTCTTCCAGCTTGGCAGCATATACCTTTACCTGCTGAGGCATCTCACAGGCCATGGTCCAGAGTTTAATGGGAAACTGATATTAATTTATATTAACTTTTTACTTCAGAAGAAAGAAACTAGGCCAGGTACAAAGAAAACCTTACAGATTTTAAACACTATGGCATCAAAACTGCCTACTATGCAAGGTTTGGGATGCCCTCCAAAGAGGCTGAGCTTCCATCTGCTTCAAATTGTTTAGGTTAAAGCATTTTGTTTTTTGGTTCTTCTGATCAAAACCACAGTGCTTCCTCTGGGGCAAATCAGGCAGACTTTACATTTCTCTGGAATTTCAACTGGGGCTGGTGTGTAAATGTCATCATTGGAATCCATAGGCTGGAGGTCCATCCCCACTGTGGATTGCTGCAGCTGCTCATTTTACAGATGATGAATGGAGAGGGCATTGAGAAGATGGTACCCAGTCTGTGCCCAACCAAAACCAGGAACTTACTGACCAGATCTATTCCCATTCTCCCTCATATCTAAAAAATCCCAGTGTCTGGGATTTTTCCTTTTGTCGTCTCATGTTTTCCTCTTCTATCAGAGATAAAGTATTGTATAGAAAGTTTATTCTTACACTGGGAGGGAAAAGATAGCTCAAAGGCCATGGATTTATATATGGTGAGTGTGTTGAGCTGTTTGGTTGAGGCAACATTTACACTATGGACTACTGATCAGCTATTAAAAACAAGGAAATCATGCAATTCACAGCCAAATGGATGGAACTAGAAAATATCATCCTGAGTGAGCTAACCCAGACCCAGAAATAGACACATGGTATGTACTCACTTATAAATAGATTTTAGCTATATTTTATAGGATAAACATCCTACAGTCCATAGGCCCATAGAAACTAAGTTCTGGGGAGGCCCCAAGGGAGGATGCTTGAATCTCACTCAGAAGGGAAATAAAATAGACACAGGAAGTGGATGAAGAAAGGCAACTATCTGGGAGGGGATTTGAGGAGAAGAACGAGGGTGGGGATCAAGTGTGGTGAGAGTGGGGAAGGGGGGTGGCGGGGCATGAGAGGTGAGAGGACTAAGACAGCAAAGGGAAACTGATGGGGAGCATCTCCAAAACAAGTGGGAGACCAGCAAAAAAGGTATTTTCCTGGGAGTATGGGGGTGTGACCCTAGGTGAGACTCCTAGTAATGGAAGACATGGAGATGGAAGTGGTCACCTCCTAGGCTGGCAGGAGGACTCCAGTGGAGGGAGGAGGACACCAACCCATCCATAAAACATTCGACCCATAATTTACCCTACATACAAGATGTATAAGGAAAAAGATATAGCAAAGATTAAGGGAATTGCCAATCAATGAATGGTACAAATTGAGGCCCACCCCACAGGAGATAGCCAAATCCTGACACTATTTTTTTTTAATAATTTATTTTTTATTTCTTCAAGTTACATCTCAATCTCAACCTACTCCCTACTCCCCCCTCCAGTCCTATCCTTCCACCTCCTCCCCCTCAACCCCTCATCCTCTACCCTTTCTTTTTTTTTAGTTTAAGGTGTTTCTTTTTTCCCCCAACAGCTCTCCCTTTCAGTCCAACAGATGATTCTTTCTCTTATAACTATATATATAATACAAAACAACAGAAATAAATAGGCCACAATTATAAGAGTTATATGGCTTAGCATACATTCCCAATGTCCAGTCCATATGTATTTGGCACCTGACTTTAACATTCTACTATCTAACCATCTCCATGAGTTTAAAGTTCTATATCTAACTCACCTTTCATACTAACTTTCCTCACAATTTTAAAAACATCTTCTTAGATCCAGAACACCCTCTTGATTCCTAAACAACTCAAAATTTAACTATGAGACTCTAGCTATCTATTCTTCAACCACCTCAGAGACCTGAGAGGGATAAATATATCTGATTATATAGGAAGTACAGGGCCTGCAGCTTCCCAAACTAAGAAATGACATACCAGTGGCTGACTGGACAGTTCCCATTTTCTCTCCATACATTACAGCATCAATTTTCAGCCGTTTGGCCCCGTTTCTCTGACAGACATTGTCTAAGAGCAGTAATTATGAAGGATTTGCCTACCCTGTCTTGGCAGAGCTAGGCTGTCGACTTACCTGCTTTCAAGTTTTGTCCTTTTTGGACAGAATTCTGTCTACAGTTGAAGCAAGGGGTTTTTCTTGCCAAGAGATAGGCTTGCAACTAATTCAATCATCTCCCACTGGAGAGTCTTCAAAGCTCATCTTCTACTTGGAGTAGAATAGGGGGTGCTGTCAGGAGCTGACATGTCTCGATATCAAAATATCTTAAGTTAAGAAAACATCTTTGAATGCCATATTCTGCAGATCTCTTGAGGTTTTTGAAGATGCTCTATCTATCTCTTATATTTAGATAAGCAAATGTTGCTTGTCTCTTAGCAACTTGATTTCTGAGTAGCTTAGAAAATAACTGTGATAGATTGTCATAGTAACTAACAAAATGACACGCTTGCATGACTATTAGTTTCCATTTCTTAATTATCTTAAACAGTTTATGACGGTTGGTAACAAGAGGCCAAAACTTTACATTTCATTTTTAAGCATTACTAGGTACAATACCTTTAAAAAGCATTACCCTTAATTTTGTATCAATATACAAAGATCAATACCTATGTGGCCAAATATAATCTTAATTTTGTATCAATATACAAAGATCAATACCAATGTGGCCAAATATAATCTTAATTTTGTATCAATATAAAAAGATCAATACCTATGTGGCCCAATACAATCTTAATTTTGCATCAATATACAAGGGTCAATACCATTGTGGCCAAATATAATCTTAATTTTGTATCAATATATAAAGATCAATACTGATGTAGTCCAATACAATCTTAATTTTGCATTAATATACAATGATCAATACCAATTTAGCCAAATATAATGTTAATTTTGTATCAATATACAAAGGTATAAAGGCATATTCAATAATCTGTCCTTTTTTCTTGATCTTTCCAATATTATGTCTATGTCCCATTTTTTTCTCGTCTGTTCACTCTTACATAGGAGAGAAAGAAGGATACAGAAAAGAAAAAGAGAGAAGTCCCTAGGTCTCACCTCCAAACCCATTTAACAAGACTATTTAACAGCTTGTAGTCTCTTCCCCTAAATAACAAAATTTTCTATTATCCATCAAATAACCAAGGGGGGGGGAACACCCTCCCCACCTTCTGGGGATGGGACGTTGTTCTCTTAAAATGACTTCCTGCTGATTTGGGATGTAGCAAACCTGTTTGGGGCCCAAATAAGAATGGAAAAATGGTTACAATGTTAATAGAATCATTTGATGTTCAGTCCTTTTGTGCTCAGCTATTTAGATGTCCTAAGAAGTTCGTAGATAGAAGCTGATCTTCAGGGCTTTACTGAAGTTCTCGCTGGAGCAGTCTGTAGAGCTGAACGATCTTAGCGATTTTGAGTTGTTGTGGTTGTAGACTTTTGAGGAAACAGCTATTGAGGAAGTCTGCAAGGCTGGATCATCTGGGCCACTCGTCTTCTTTGGTGTCTGATCTGTTTTCTGCTGAGGTTACGTTGTCCAGTTGTCCCTGGATTCCTTGAATGGATGCTTTAAATCTCCTGAAAGATAAGAACAGAGCCCTGCCCTAATCCTAACTCTGGGACAATTACCTTTTTTTTGGGGGGGGGGGTCAGGTAATATTTTTCCTGGAGCAAATTTGATTTTTTTGACAATATATAAAGTATTATCTTTCAATCTGGATTAAAGAAGAAATTATTTTGATATTTTGGAGCTAAACAAACCTTTAGTGTATATATTTTGAGATCTCAAAGGACAACTTGTTTGAATTTCAGCATGCCTTTTGTAAGTAGCTTTAAACTTAAATCCTTCTAAATCCTAAGTGCCTGTCTCTGCATTCGAAATATTGGGATCAAAGACATGTGGTTCCCAACTGATGGGATTAAAGATGTGCTCCACCACCCCTGGATTGAAATTTTTCTCTATTTAGAGCTCGTTTTTTATCAGGCTGACCTTGAGCTCTGAGATCTGCCTGTTTCTGTCTCTAGTGTGCTGGGATTAAGGGTGTATTCTTCTCTAATGATGGGATTAAGGGTGTGCACCATCACCACCCTGTTCCTTGTAACTCTAGAATTTATAAGACAACTAACTCTATAGTGATCCTCCTGTCTCTGCTGGAGGTAAAGACATGGGCTAACACCATGCCTTTCATGTATTTTACCTTAGCTCTAAGTTTTTTCAACTCTTGGAGCTTTGTAAAACCAGGTTGAACAGCTGTAACCTTTAATTTATTTACAGTGTTTTAAACCTGCTACCTTCTTTTTAATGCCAAACCATGGAAATATCCTATATCTCTAAAAAAAAAAAAAAAGAACTTTTAAGCTGCTATCAAGTTTGTGTAATCTATGTGGCCACCTGCAGTCTAACATTCTAATCTGAAATTAAGGCCATTTTCCTTTCATACCAGTAAGGCAAGCATACCTTTGGTAAATTATAGTTTGAAAATTTCATATTGTATTTTTATTATATTTTTTAAGCTTATTAACTCTTTTCTTAAAAATGTATTATTTACTTCTAGAACATAGTTTCCTCCCTCCTCCCCTCCTGGTCCCTCCCTTCCTCTCTCCTTCCCTCCCTCTCCCCTTCCCTCCCTCCCTCCCTCCTTGTTCCTCTACTTGGTACTCTCCTCCTCAGATGAGGTGGGCCCTCACATATGATACTCCCTCAGATCTTGTGTCATGTGAGGGCCAAGAGCTTCCACTTGTACTGGAGCTTGATAAGGCTCCAGTACATCTAGGGTGTGGTGTTCCACTAATCTGCAGCAGAGTCCATGACTCAGTGGTGGATAGACTTTTTCCTAGGATAGATATGCTAGGTTCCTATCTATTTGGGTGTGTGGGTTTAGGATAGTTATCCTGTGATGTATGGTTAAAATCCATTTATAAGGGAATACATATCATGTTTATCTTTCTGTTACTGCATCAGCTCACTTAGGATGAGCTTTTCTAGTTCCATCCATTTGGTTTCGAATTGCATGATTTCCTCATTTCTGATAGCTGTGTAGTATTCCATTGTGTAAATGTACCATAGTTTTTTTATCCATTCTTCAGTTGAGGGGCATCTGGGTTGTTTCCAGTTTCTTGCTATTACAAATAAAGCTGCTATGAACATTGTTGAGGCAATGTCCTTGTGGTTTCGTTTCGAATCTTTTGGATATATGCCCAAGAGGGGTATGGCTGGGTCTTGAGGTAGATTTATTCCCAATTTTCTAAGATATCTCCAGATTGATTTCCAAAGTGGTTGCACAAGTTTGCAGTCCCACTAGCAATGGGGAAGTGTTCCCCTTTCTCCACATCCTCGCCAGCATGTGCTATCATTTGAGTTTTTGATCTTAGCCATTCTGACAGGTGTGAGATGGAATCTCAAAGTTGTTTTAAGTTGCATTTCCCTGATGACCAAAGATGTTGAACATTTCCTCAAATGCCTCTTAGCTTTTAGAGATTCCTCTTTTGTGAATTCTCGGATTAGCTCTCTACCCCATTTATTGATGGGGTTATTTGATTTTTTGGTGTTTAATTTCTTCAGTTCTTTATATATTTTGGATATTAGCTCTCTGTCAGATGTTGGGTTGGTGAAGATCCTTTCCCAGTCTGTAGGCTGCCATTTTGTTCTAAGAACAGTGTCCTTTGCCTTACAGAAACTTTTCAATTTTATAAGGTCCCATTTATTGATTGTTTGTTTTAGTTCCTGAGCTGTTGGTGTTCTATTCAGGAAGTTGGTACCAGTGCCAATGAATTCAAGGCTTTTCCCCACTTTCTCTTCTATTAAGGTTAGTGTGTCTGAAATCCTGACACTATTAATGATTCTCTGCTATGCCTGCAGACAGGAATCTAACTCCCCTGCGAAGCCCCACCCAGCAGTGGATTGAAACAGATGATGAGACTCACCGCCAAGCAATAGGTGGAGGTTGGGGAGTCTTGTATAAGAGAGGGTGACCCAGAAGGAACAATAACTTCACAAGAAGACCAACAGAATCGACTAACCTAGGCCCCTGGGGACATACAGAGACTGAGGCACCAACCAAAGAGCATATATGGCCTGAACCTAGGTCCCCTACACATATGTAACTGATAGGCAGCTTGGTTTTCATGTTGATTACCTAGCAAGTGGAGCGGAGACAAACCCTAACATAGACTTTATTGCCTGTTTGAGGATCACCTTGCCCTAGATAGGCTACCTTGTCTGCCTTTAGCAGAAGAGGTTGGTGTTAGACTTGATGTGACTTGAAGAGCCAGGGTGGGCTGATGGAAGGAGGGAGGTCCCTTTTTCTGAGGAGAAGGGAAGAGGAAAAGGGGGAGAGGAGGGTGAGGGTTTTGGTTAGGATGTAAAATGAATTAGTAAATTTAAAAAAAGAATTTTGTACTTAGGAAAATATTTTCATTCTCTTGCAAAACACCAGGGTAATTGATTGAGGGAGACATGCTGCTTTCTCCTTTGGAAACTGTAAATATGAAAATATTGCTTGGGGTCATTTCTTAGTTTTGGAAGCTGCAGGCCCTGCACTTCCTATATAAGCAGATATATTTATCCCTCTCAGATCTCTGAGGTGGTTGAAGAATAGACAGCTAGAGTCTCATAGTTAAATTTTGAGTTGTTTAGGAATCAAGAGGGTGTTATAGATCTAAGAAGATACTCTTAAAAGTGTGTTGCAAGTTAGTATGAATGTTGAGTCACATATAGACCTTTAAACTCATGGAGATGGTTAGATAGTAGAATGTTAAAGTCAGGTACCAAATATGTATAAACTGGACATTGGG
Organism: Lophiomys imhausi; assembly: GCA_907164525.1. Classification (NCBI taxonomy): domain Eukaryota; kingdom Metazoa; phylum Chordata; class Mammalia; order Rodentia; family Muridae; genus Lophiomys; species Lophiomys imhausi. Next base: position 10,418,112 of record CAJQZJ010033149.1, read on the forward strand.
AAGGTATACTGGGCCATTTAACTCTCATAAATGTGGCATATTTATATCTGTTGTTGTGTATAGTATTTACTGTTATAAGAGAAGGAACCATCTGTTGGACTGAAAGGGGAAACTGCTGGGGGGAAGAGGGTGGAAGGGCGGGATAGGAAGGGGGAATAGGGAAGGGTTTGTGACTGAGATGTAACTTGAAGAAAAAAAAATAAAGTATTTAAAAAAAAAAAAGAAAATATTGCTTGGGTAGTTAGATGTGCAAGGCAGGGCATTTGTTCACTCAGTTCAACTAATTGCTAATTCCAGAGGTAGAATGTCAGCATATCAACATGTGCTCCATGCCTGCTCTTCCTAGCTTTTCAATTCACCATGTGTGGAGTTTGAAGAAGCTGGTATAAAAAAATATGATGGTAAGATGCAAAGGATAAACATATGACAAAACCAAGGTCAGGTTAGCCTTACACGCCAGCCAAAGCCTTGATCTGCATATGTCCTGACTAGAGCCACCAGGAATGACTCTTTGCATCCTATCTTGCAAGGCCATCCTACCAAGCAACTTTTGGTTCACAGGGAATGAAGTTTCCTGAGTGCCAAAGACAAAAGGACTTTTACAAGTATTTACAAAATATTGAGTGTTTCAATATTTTGCAGTATTTCAAAAATAGAGAGAACTGGGTTAAATTAGTCTAGTGACAACTCATTTGACAGTGTAAAGTTGTACTTTCATCATAGAGATGGGAAACACTTCAGCTTCCTTGAACATGAGTTTGGAGGATTAAGCCATAGAGTGAGTATGAAGCCTGTTTCATGTTGCGAAAAACTTGTAACAAACATTCAACAAACAGTAAAGTGCCCTGATGCATCTGTCATATTGATAAACTATCCATATGCCTTGATTGCCCAATTACCTTAAACTAGAATGTTCTTAAAATCCCCATGGCGTGCATTCACAGACTATCTTCCTCTTCCAAGGGTGTCCTCTCTCCTCTCTCCTTGTAGAGTATCCCAAGGTCTAAAGACTTTCTACCTAACTATTTTAGATTGTGTATGAATGTTTCTCCTAGGCTCATGTCTTAACTGGTTAGACCCCACTTGATGATGCTATTTTGAGACATATGAAAAAAAATTAGAAAGTTTCCGTCTATAAAGACAGGCCATCAGGGGAATACTATCTCTGATTACTTCCTGCCCAGTTCTTTACTTCCTGCCACCATGGTATATTCTGCCATGCTTTCCCTGTCCTCATTGATGGACACTTTGAAGGAACAGCCAAAGAGTCTTTCCTTCTTATAGACTGTTTCTTTTCAAAACAGTGCTGTAAAAGCACGTGATACACTAAAGCAGAATAAGGAGAGAGTTCAGGACGTGAAGGCTTATTCAATTTCTGTTAAAAAAAAAACAGAATAGATTATATTCAACAGAATTTAATTAAGCGAGGAAGGATGTCCATATCCCATGACCCTCAGAACCAGAATAGGCTCTGAGTGACTCCAAGCTGGCTGGCTAATATTTATAGATGAGAGAAGGGATCTAGATAAAGGGTTTGAGATAGAAAATCAGCTGAATGGCGAAATCTTGGATTTCCTGATTTGAACCTGTTTGAGTAGCTACCTGAGATGGTGACTGAAGCACAGTCACCCTGATTGGCTTGGATTTAGCTTCTTAAAATTACTGTCTGTTTATACATTAAATTATAGTTCACTGTGTACTATCAGGCCAAACTTGAACTATGTACAGAGGCTGCTTTAGGCCAAACTTAATTAAATTTAACAGTTCCCTTTGAAGATTTACGATGTGCACTCCCATTGACTCCTGTAAAGAAACATACTCAAGACTGTTTAATGTGGTGTTTCTAAAATTAACTGAACCAAGGAAATCTTTTCTATCTGAACTCCACTGCTGCACCTCTGACCCCGCGTTCTATGATGTACTCTCAGGCCTTGTTATCTTTCACTGACACCTTGGTGGCCTATTTGTTAGCTGCGGTGACTTAGGTTCCAGTAAGAAGGATTCTGGCAGTTAGGAAACCCCTACCAAACTGGTACTGTACTGGGTTGGGCTTGTCCCTAGGCATTTTGAGAATCTTCTTGTGCTCCTTGCATCTCAGACAGGTCAAACGTAGGAGGCTGAGCTCCCCAGATGTCTGCTAATGGCCTTAGAGTTTGCTAACCTATGTGTATGGTGGCAGCACTCTGACCCATAAAGTCAGGAGACCAGATGTTTATGGTGCTGCAGCATCTGGAAGCTGAGGTTTCCATGTACCAAAGACCAGTCTTAGGGTTGGCTTCCAGACTAGGTGCCTGCAGCCTGAGCTTCAGGCGATGAGTGCTCCTGAACATAGCCCTTGTTTTGAGGACACCCAGAGCCATTTGAGGGGTAGTAGCTCACTATACACCTGGATACCTTTAGTACTTACATTTGTGTCTTGATTGTCACTTGTACCCCAACAAAGATTTCTTATCCTTGTCACATTCTAATTACATAATGTAAAAAGTGATCCAGATGAGTGCTGCCATAATTACATCAGCATCCACAAAACTGGGAGCATGTTGCTGATTAAATTCAAGAGGTTGGTAAGCCTGTATAATCCTAGGCCACACTTTGAATTTCAGTCAGCTAGGTCCAGAGAAGGATTCCTCATAAAGAGAACACATGGTATATACTGCCTAAGCATTTTTACACACTCAGCAATAATAACTCACACTTCCTTGTTAGACTCTCACAACAATACTATATGGGGGCCTTCCAGATTCTATTTTTAAAATGAGCATTAAGACTATGAGCAAATCATGACTTATCCAAAATCAAATTGTCAGGGAGAAATTTGTGCAGGCCCCTGTTTATTGTAGCACAATTGCTTGATGAAAAACAAAGAGAAGGGCCAGGTTTAGTGGTTCATGTCTTTAATATCAGCACTTAGATGGGAGAGTCAGGTCGTGGATCTCTTTTGAGTTCTACACCATCTTGTGTGACATTGTAAGACCCTATCTCAAAAAACAAACAATTAAACCATAGGGAAAGTTCTAGGCACTGATTATTTACCCATACCTACCCTCCCTCCCTCCCTCCCTCTCTCCCTCTCTCCCTCCCTCCCACTTTCCCTCCCTCTTCTCACTCCTTTCCTCTCCCCTGCTCTTTTTGTCTTGAGACATGATCATATCACATTAAGTATCTTAGAATGTCCTTAAATTTCATTTGTAGGCCAGGTTTACCTGAAAAATTTCAAACTTCCCACTTCAGCCTTAGATCTGTAATCTGACAGATATGCCCTACCACCCATGTCTTGATGTGGCTTTCTGGTGAGATTTTGTGTATGATATTGCCATTCTGAGGTGACTGCAGCTCTTGGAAATAGTGTCAATGTTATATCATAGGCATCTTTACACTAACAACAGCTCTGGGTCCTGGGATTGACAATCCAGTGCATGTTTATCTAACAAATGACTGGGTTTCTGAAGGTGCTTAGTAACTGTGAGTGAAACAAATAAACCCTCTGTGGAGTCCAGTTTTGTAATGGTTCTTATGGCATTGGTTCTTCACTTTTGGTGGAGTCAGGGATTCCATTGAAAAATCTGACTGTGCTGGGTGTAGTGGTGCAGTGCACGCCTTTAATCCCAGCACTTGGGAGGCAGAGGCAGGTAGATCTCTGTGAGTTCAAGATCAGTCTGGTCTACAGACTAAGTTCCAGGATAGCCAGGGATACACAGAGAAACCCTGTCTCAAAAAACTGGAAAAAGAAAAGAAAAGAAAAAAATCTAATAGCATTCCTGCTCTCCAAGAATGGTATATATATGTATATGCATATATATCATACATATATATGTGTATGATATGATATATATCATATGATATAAGTATGATGTACACACACACATACAAACAGACACACATATATGTATGTATTTATGTTCTAAGTGCTTTGGAGTACAATGAAGTCTGATTCTGTTGATATAAGGTAAAAAAAATCTTTGACCAATAAGGTTAAAAATAAACCCAGAAGCCTAGATGGCGTGCTCCTTAAGATATAGCTGCATGCTTTCCCCATAATATGCTTTCAAGGCAAATGTGTGAAATACTTTGAAGCAATTTAAACTAAATTACACTTACTTCTTTGTTAGACAGGGGAAGGTTCTTGGAGTAGCTTGTAGGATTGAAGAAAGAAATGAACAGAGTGAAAATAAAGCAGGCAGGTGCTACAGAATCTTCAGTAGAGTCTGAAGAATGAGAGGATTGTTCTCTTATTTGTCAGTATTGTAGGGACATGGCTGTGGCCAGGTTTAGGTACTTGCTTCATGATACTGTGGCCAAAGGGAAAAAGGTGATTTTCTACACACTTTAATAATAAGTTAAATAAAGAGTCCCAGAGAAAGTCTTCCATTGGCTTGCTTGGGCTCAGCGCTCATCTTGTGGCCCGATTACTGTGTCTGAGGAGAGGCAGGTTGAATGTTCCCATTAGGTCATATGGTCAATTCACACAACACTGTGCTAAGGAAGAGAGACAGCTCCCTGTGGTTCTACATGGATAGGGTTGGGCAAAGGGTGGGAAGTCTCCCTGAAGACTAGGAGGTATCAAAGGGACCCCTGTGGAGATGGGCCCCAGGTAATGCTTGGGGTTTGTTTTCTATATTTCCCTTGTCAAATTCATCATTGCAATTGCATTTGTTTGTTCCTTGTCTTCTTCCTGTACCTCCCAGTTTCACCTCGAGGCTTCCTAGGATCCCTCCTCACCCTATTATCTATCTGGATTCAGCTTCATTATTTGTTTTCAGGAACCAATGTAGCAAGAACTACATCATAGTCCTTCAAATAGCAGGGGTTTATTCTCTCGACTGAAGGTTAAAAGTTCCTACTTAGGCATCATCAGACTTGATTCCTTCTGGAGTTTCCAAAGGAAAAAAAATAGTCCACACTTCTCTGCTACCCTGTGGTGGAGCAATCTGTGGTGTTTCCTGGCTTGTAATGCTATTCCTCCAATCTCTGTCTTCATTTTTACCTGGTATTTTTTCTGCTTCTCTCTCTTCACATGGCTTTCATCTCCCTGTCTCTCTCTTCTTGTTGTATGAACTCTAGCCATATTGGATGAAAAGCCTTCCTTCAGCGCGACTCATGTTGGCTAAGCACTGACTTAAATATGCAACCATTGCATTTCCAAATTGCATTTCTGAAGCACCAGGGCCAAGGGTTTCAGTTCTGTACAGTCGAGAGAATGGTCTGCAATCGTAGTTCTTTCATTTTCAAATAAGTAAGTTTGTAAGCATGAAAGAGGCAAAAGCAACAGAAAAATAACACATACCAAATAGATAGACAGCAAAACATCACCAAACCAGTGGCTTACAACATCCCCCAGAAACGGACTGAGGAAGACACAGTCATGCTGGAGTCCCTGGTTGAGCATCTCAGACAGAGTGGAGAATAACACATGGCATCTCATCCATGGGTGAGCTTCTGGCTTCCCACAGAAGCCAGTTTAATACCATGGAATAAATAATAACCTCTGTGGAAAGTGGCTAGTATCAAGAGTGTGGTATTTCTGATATCCTTAGATGTTTGCTGTTTTACTTTCTTTTCATCACAGATTAGGGCCTAGCCTAAACCAGAATAGAGTTTTGGGGGGCCACTTGAGATAAATGTGCTGGAATGTGGTATGGGGAAGGTTGAAAGGTGCTCCTGACTTCCAGAGTCTGTTGAAATAGCACATGGCAATTTACCAACATAATTTATATTGTAGCTTCAATGTCTCTTTTGGATGGAAGAGTCTCTGTGCAAGTCTCCCAACCCAATCCAAGCTTCTGTCAATCTCAGAAGCCTTTGTGATTGCACCATCACAGATCTGTTTCCCCATTGACCATTTACTGACTTGTCTGTGCAATTGCTCCTTGACGTCGGAACCTTCTCTATTTTCATTCTCTCTTCTAATAGACTGGGCTATCTTTTGGGGAAAGAGTTCATATCTTTAAATTTTTTGTTGTGGTGTCTGGAATATTGTGCGTGTGCTCAATAAGTGTGGTGGTGACTGAATGGTCACGAGTGTGCTACTCTGTTCCTGGAGAATCGTGCCAGAAGCCAGGGCAAGCTCTCCTGTCCATGGTGTTTCTGTGAGGTCTTTGGTAGGAGGCCCTCACACTCATGCTCTGTGCTTCATCTCAATGAGTTAGACATTTTGGCCCAGTCTCCAGGCTTATCTTGGAGTCTAGAAGGCATCATGACAAGAAAACCTTCATCAGGGAAGGCCCATATTTGCTCTTGATACCCAGGCCATGTACACACATCCTGGGATGCTGTTTGACTTTCTGTTTCTGGGTCTTGCACGAGTTATGCACCAAGCTCAGTTTCTTGAAGCAGCCCACCTATACCTAAGGAACATTTTCCTGCAAAGGATGCAGGGGCTTCCTATCAACCGTCAACACCAGGAAAAGCAAGGATCTGAATGCTCCTTAATAGCTGGTGACAATAAAAGTGTCACAGGAGCTGCTGGGGGAGAAAAGCTGTCATCAGAGCCAGTGCTGTGTCAGTATGGGGAGGCTTGTACAAGGACCCCTAGGTGCTTCGGAAATTCTATTTCAGGCCTGTGTTGAATGGGTTTGTTCAAGGTGACACCAAGCTAACCAGTCAGAGATCAAAGCTGCTGGGCGCCTTGGCTGGGGTGGTAGCCAGCCACTGTGTTCTGGCCTCCCCACCCACTCTATAAACCATTTCTGACAGGGTGGCATCTCCGGCAGGCTGGTGGTGAGGAAGGGAACACATGCAGCCATATTTCAGTCTAGACGCCGGGACTTTAATGTGAACGTGTGCGTGTCTGAGGTGAAGTTGAGCTGATTTGTGGCTGTCTGAATTTACAGCCTCGGAGGACAAGAGGATCGACCAACTAGACCCATATGTGTTCAGTCCCCAAGTCTGGGTCTCTGAGCAGCATGGGGTGGGAGGGACAAGGAGTGGGAGATTTTATTTTGATTCCTGGCTATAGGTGATGAAACAGACAATGGGGAGAATGTTAGAGGCATTTCAAGGACACTTTTTCCCACTATTTTTGTTCTCCCTTTCCCACTCTCATCTTTGAAGCCTTGAGCATGAAGGGATTAGGAAAGGTAACTCAAAACTACAAGCAAACCCCATGTGAGAAGATTGACACTCTCCACAGTTACCTCATCAGCTAGGCAACCCCAAAGCTATGATCCCCATGCCAACAACTCCATGCTTTGAACATAGAGGCACCCGGTTTCTCTTGTGAGGAGGGACCTGACTAATACTGTTTCTTGGAAAGTTCAAGAAGATGCTGTGGAAGGACCAGTGCCATGCCTTACATAGTCAGAGGGGCAGCTGTGCAAGCAGGAAGTCTCTCCTGCCTGACCTCTCTAGAGGCAGGGAAGGGTCACAGCTACTCCTGTGACTCTCCAGCTCTGAGATCCTGAGGCTCTTGGGCAGCAGACACTTGGGGGCCTCTGCAAAGCCCGGTTCTAAATGGTTACTGGTCACCCATTCTTACTGCAGAGCATAAAACACTGATCCTCAGAGAGAGACAACATAGACCTCTGCACAGTGTGGCAGGGCCTCCATTCCTAGTATAGACACATAGTGTGTGCAGGGGAATTGTGTAAAGATTTGACAGGGCTTAGAAGAGGAAAGGGGAGATGTTCTGGGCATCCAATATTCTGCTTTGAACCTTGCCAGTACCATTCTGTAGAGCAGTGGTTCTAACCTGTGGGTCACAACCCATTTGAGGTCACATACCAGATATCTTGTACATCAGATATTTTCATTACAATTCATAATAGCAGAAAAGTATAGTTATGACGTAGCAACAAAATAATTTTTTGGTTGGGGTTACCAAAACATGAGGAACTGTATTAAATGGTAACAGCATTAGGGAGGTTGAGAACCACTGCTGTAGAACGAATGTGGCCTTCCAGTCAGCAGTGTTTGTACAAATGTGTGTGCACACTCGTATGTGTGAAGAGATACACAGTGGTAAGAAGGAAAAAACATGATGAGGTCAGGAAGGTACCTAACTCAGAGGATAAGAACAATGTCTGAAACAATCATCCTGCCATGTTTGAAAGTGTGACTTTGGTAGTATCGCTAGTTTCCCAGAATGTCAATTTGTTTTTCTGTAAAACATAAGTGATAACCCCTGTCCTTCTTCACAAAGTTGTTAAGGCAGCCAAAGGAAGAACATGTGGTGCTAGAATGTTTCATTTATTCTAGATAAACACACTAAAGTGTGTGTGCATCTATTTGTGTATGTATGGGTTGGGGGATTATTGTCAATGCCTAGAAGACAAGCAAGACCTGCAGGGGTCTCCTAGCTCAATCCTTTCATTTTCTGTAAGGGAAATCAGAAGGTAAAAGGCTTGCCAATGACATATATCAGGCTGATTCAATGAGGGGTAAATATGCTACATGGTGGAACAAACAAAAATATATTTGGAGGTCAAGGTCATTCAGATAGACTCATCTCTGTGATCTGCTCTTAAGCCAAAACCAAACAAAATCCCATCATGGGGCTTTTTGGATTTGTTTCTATTATTAGCTGAGACTGTTTCTGTACCAAAGTAGCCCCCTCCCATTTTACCATAGATGGGGTCTCAAGATGGGATCCTCTGTGTGTACTTCTGGTCCCCAATTCCCCTGTGCCCTCTGATCTAGGAAATGTCACATCCAAGGAAAGATCCTAACCTCTGACATGAAGTGCAGATTCTTGGCAAGTTTCTTAAGATATTGATGTGGCATGAAAGTGCTGTTCAGTTAAAGCAACTGGTAGCGATTCTCTGAAGGAGATAATTGCCAAAAATACATTGAGGTAAGATTTTAGTGTATGGAAGGGAGGTCCCCTAAGTTTACCATTTAGTGGCACTAGACTGAGGGTTATTCTTACCCTTGGCTGAAGAATATTTTTTAAAAATCCTCTACAATGCCATGCCCCTCCTCTCAGCCTCTGGTGTAATATTTGTGTGTGTGTGTGTGTGTGTGTGTGTGTGTGTGTGTGTGTGTGTGT
>CAJQZJ010033149.1:10431110-10473491 GCA_907164525.1 Lophiomys imhausi
ACACACACACACACACACACACACACACACACACACACACACACACACACACAACTGTTTTCTCTTTGACTCACTCCATGATATCTGTAAGCCAAGCCATTCTTACGTTCTTTGCCAGCTCTCACATACCTGCTAGGCATGTGATGACTGCTGCTTAATTTCTCTGCTTCTCTCTTTTTCTTCTGCACATCTGGGAGCTCTTTGTATATGTAGAAAACTGCATCTTACCCAATTTTCTCTTTCCTGCATTTGAGTACCTATCAAGTACTAAGTGCTTAATAAATGCAATAGATTGCAATTACTCATTTAAGCCCTCACAGATTGCAAGAATGTCTAAGAAATTATTTACAAATACAGATAATAGAATTGTACAATAATGGAAGAACAACTAAAAAGTTTTTTGCACATTATCATTTCAGATGTTGTTTTGCATTCTGAAAGTGGGGAGTTAACAATTGCACAGTCTCTGACCTTTAACCCATACTTCATTTGAGTCTGAATCCTGCAATATCGACGATATATGTTATCAGATATGCTGAATGTTTTCTGCATGTGATGTGAGTCCTCCAGGCAGAAATGAGTTCCTGGTAGGATGCTTACATCAATCCAATTGGCAAATTTGAGCAAGAGCTTGCTTCCTAAACTGTATTCATCTATGGAAACAAATGAGATACTATGTGCCAAAATCCTAGTGAATGAGCCTCTCTTACCATTTAAACATTCTTTTTTCTAGGACACTGTGTTGATCTTAGGAATCAAGGTAAGTGTAGGGACAGATACACAGCTACAAGGGAAGTTCCACATGGTGATGGATTCTGGAATAAGCCTTAGCAACGGGGCCAGTTACAGGGCCAGTCTCTGCTGCCAGTTACACCACACATCAACTCACTCTTTGGTCAACCAGTACATGGCAGTAGGTCTTCTAACCTGAGAGGTTTTAAAGTCATGAATGAAGAGAAGGAAAAGGAAATGAGACTTTGCACAGATCGGTGAATCTCAAGGACTTTCAGATTTTCAAGTTAAAAAATCTCAGTCAGCAAGAAGAGTTTGGGTTTCATTTCCATACTGAAATCTAATTCCCACTGCTCACTAAACTATATTTTAATGAAGGTCACTGTTTCAAAACCACAGTTGCTACTTCACACCGCATTTAAAGTGGGCTCCATTCAACAGTCTATTGCTTTTGTATAATTAGAAATTTAGCAACATTATATTTCATATATTCATTACTTATTGCATAATGAATATCACCATAAAACTTTATATTTACTGCTTAATTTTTTTAAAATAAATGATTTTATATATTATAGAGTATTTTATGGGCAATTTAGGGAACACTCAGGGTAATTTTAACAATTCTCAATTGTTACCTTAGGGTCTAACTTTAGGTCCTAATGACAGAATAAGATGCAACCTTACTGCCAGCCAAATTTAACCGTTCCTGCCTTTACTGTATAATTCAGACCCTCCTTCAGTTCCCCAAGTGTTTCTGGGAGTTCCCAGGGAAATGCCACATAAACTCATGAATGGCGTTTCCCCAGCCTATCAGTGAGGAACAATGAAGAACTTTCATTTGGAGTGAAGGGCTGGAGAAGACAATCAAAGAGGGTCGTGATGGATGTGTAGAGGCCTACACATCGTGCTAGAAGCTGTGGAACTTCTCATGCCTGGGCCCTCTCTTTGAATATCTCCCCTGGTCCAGGGCAGAGCCTATGATTTCCTAGAGCCCAGCTTTGTACACAGAGGCTCCTGGATTTCATCTAGTCTCTCTTTGAAGGGCTTACCTCTGATCTCACACTCCAGGTTTGAGTATCCATATCCCACAAAGACACTATTTGTCCAGCCTTCTAAGAGCTTCCTGAAATAACACACTGCTTCTCCTAGGCTTTTGAGGATAAATGGAGAGAATGAGACTAAAAACGAAAAGCAACCACTCTTCCCAGTCATTGCCTCCAACACAACAAAGCCGAAACCCTTCACAGTGATTCTCATATTCCAGGACACCGAATAGTCCCCTAAACTCTTACTTGAACCTCCCTGTGTCCTCCAGTTCCAGATTGCTCTGAGCCTCCCAGGTAATATTGCTGGATGGAAAGATGAAATCTTGGACATAAATGTCTTCTGAGGGCACTGGATGAGAGTTAAATGATTTCGCTCAGTACAGATTGTTTCGGGAGAGTAACATTTTTATTGGAACAGTTTAAGCTGAGCTCTTAAAACTAACTAAGAATACAATAGCTCACAGTTATTAATAGTCAGAAAACATATTGTTTAATATTGAAAATAGTTTAAAGGAGGCATAAAGTCCACATAGACAGATAGCAGATTTCAAAGTGAACATTTAATTTTCTCATGATTTAGCAGAGATGCTGTACAATTGGTGGATTTGTGAAGGTTAGAATTAATGAAACCACATGGTTTCTTGACTTGCAGAATCATGACTGGGGGCTTAGGAAGGGCGTCCTCAGCAGCAAATATTTGTTGGGGGGGGGAGCCTTGTTTTAAACATAAGACAGAAAGTGAAACTGATATTCTTCATGCATTTCTTTGAGTTCCAGCCTGGTCTGGCATTCATTTAAAGCAAATATTGCTGGTGCTCTGCCTCTGCTACAGCAGGACAAATCAGAAAGGGCCTGAGAACAATCCATTGACTGCAAGCACTCAAAGACTCTTGATGTGGATTTGGGCTGAGTCTACTGGAGAACATCCTCAAATTATGTGCTTTGTGTTTCAAAGAAACCACAATTTCTCTTCCCTTCTCCTGGTCCCCATCCTGTGGAATGTGGCATGTGATGATGCTGGGAAAGGGATGCGCTTTGGGGACCAATGACTGAGATTCACATCCCAGAATCTCTGCTTACTAATTGTGATGCCCTGCACAAGTCCTTCGGCTTTTATATTTAATTTTCATCATTTTTAAATTAAGGCAGATTCTTTTTGTCTTTCAAATCTTACCAGTACTTACCCTTACCACTGGAAAAGCTTCTTGGGCAACTGCTGGGAAAGAGAAGATATTTAAGGAGCATCCTTTGACAGCAACACTATACAATTGTGCCTTTTCATTGTATATATACATAGCTGGGCAAAAAAGAAATGAAAGAATCTTCTGGAACTTATGTTGAAAAAAACCCAGCCATTTCCCCTTCCATTGGTTTTCCCTTCATTATTTATAACTGAAGGGCCCTAGGCGGTTAGTGATCCTGGATGTATGTTGCTGGATCCAGCAGGTCAGACTAAGGGGTAGTAAAAATTGGTGGGAAAGGTGGTGAGCAGAGGAGCCACCCCTTGTACACTGTAAGTGTCCTCTGCTATGTTGTGTCCTCTTCCCCTCCAGGAGCGCATTCATGTTGTGTGTATGTGTTTCGTAGTCTGCAACAAACACAAGCTGCGTCACTGGCAGCTACTAACATATGGGACAAGACTAACGTTCACATGTCAGCTGGACTTGGGATTAGAGAAGGCCTGACCAGAACATGGCATGCGGAGGGTGGTGGGGTGCTGGGGTGCTGATTAAAACATGTTTATGGGAGTGTTGCTGCTGACACTGAAGGAAGCAGCTGCATGGCTTCCTGTGGTTATTGAGTCAGTTGTAGGGATGGTTTGCGGACGCCCCAGGCTTCCAGCGCAGACCTGCAAGGCAGAATGCAGAGAGCAAAGTATTTTAGGTCCTCTAAAAATGTTTCACTCCCCAAAGATTGTCCCTTTAGTGTTTCATCTTACCCTTAAGCACACACAGCTGATGCTTCACCTCCTGTGGAGTTCAGTCTGTCGGGCTCCTTACTCTGTGTGCTTATGCAAAGGTCTGAGTTCCTTCATGATAAGGCCTCACCCATGGTAATTCTATCTTCTTGGAACTTCACAGCTTAGAGGTTCAAGCTCTCCACCCTGGTGTTTTTGCCCTGTGCTTGATTTACCCATGACCTCCATTCTTTCCTGGCTAAGCGTTGATTCCTTCATCAACATCATATCCCCTCCCCCACAGTCCCTCAGTTCATCTCCCTTCCTCCATCCTTTTTCATGCATATTATATTTGGCCAGAAACTCCCAACATAGTTAAACCTAATTATTCATTTATACTGATTTTTACCTAAATTTCTGGACACAGCTGGAAAACAAACAAACAAATAAAAACAAAAACCGCGTAATCAATCGGGAAGACTGAACTGTCTTTAATGATTTAGTTTTTACTTTTTTGTGTGAGTATTTTGCCTGCATGCATGTATGCACACCACATGCATACAGTGCCTGCCTATTGGGGATTGTTAGAACTTGAGCTACCATGTGGGTGCAGAGAACCAAACCTGGGTTCCCTGCAAGAGCAGTTACTGGTTTTAACTGTGGGGTCATCTCTTTATCCTCTGAACTGTGCTTAGATTGATGGCCACACATCTTCACTTTCATGCCTTTTCTTTTTCCAGAAATCTTCCCTAAGAGACTCACTTGAAGCTAATGAATTTACTCCATGCCATGGGAAAAACAAAACAAAAAAAGAAAAAGAAAAAGAAAAAGAAAAAAATAGATGCACCACTTTCCTATTAAGTCAAGCCCCCAGTCTGCTTGGGAAAAGTATGTCTCTGTATAAGTGACATGCTATCTTCAGCAATGCATGGCCGAAAAATATTTACCTTCATATCCATGGATTAGCTCCTGTCTGAGCCTTCATTACAGAAACTTCTTTTTGCACTATATGACATTAATCTAGAAAATCACAACTAGTCAGTGTGTAGAGAGTAAAAAACTTCAGAGTGCTCAACCTTATATGGGACATTTATATCACAACCTTGTCGCAAGGCTTGGAAATCATCACAGAAGAAGGTGGGAAAGAAGGGACAGAAAGATGGTATGAGTCAGAGGAAGTAGAGGACAATTAGGAGAAAGTGATTTTGGTAATGACGGGGAAGGTGCACACATGAGCTCATGCACACAGTGGCTATGGACATGCTCTTAGCTATGCTAGGATCATGCCAACCAAAATTTCAGCATCTATTAGGGAGGAGCTCATGATGAATGCCAATCCCCAGCTGAGAAGTTGTTGGTAGTTGGTAACTGGTGGCAGAGAGAGTCAATGTATGTTGGATCTGGATTCTAGTGGGCTGCCCTTGTTCCAGTGGGTGGCCCTAGACCCATGTACACACTGGCAACCCTAAGTGAACTCAGTGGGTTTAAAATAAAATAACAGCACATGAAATAACAGGGGAAAGTAATGGTGTAGGAGTCAGAGTGGAGGAGTTTCATCAAAGTACGTATATTCAGGTGCTACATTTTCAAACAACAAATTAAAAAAATTGGAATCCATTTTATGTTTTTATCCCGAACCAAAATAAATCTAGTCCCATCTTTTGTCCAAATATTTTCAGAAATTAAATGCTTTAAATCATGGCCTTTCTCATCAACAATCAAGTGTCACCTACAAAATGACCTTGGGAACGTCATTCAGGACTGTCAGCACCAATGGCAGCTGCTGCGAGGGTACCAAGTATGTGGCCCGGATGGCCTTGTCGCAAAAAACGTAAACTCTGTCATCTCTAGAGATTGAAGTATTTCTGATTCTCTGCATCAAGTCTTGGGAGGAAAAAAATTTTGGTTCCTCCAAAATCCTGGCTAGCCTGGACCACAGCTGGTTACTAAGCATTGCTGCTCTCAAGTCTCCTGTTCTCAGAAATTTTATTCTTCTTCCTTGAGAACACAGAGTGTGAGGTTTATTAGGATTTTTATTGTTGTTGCTTAGTATTGTTTTGAGAAGACAGAGCGTCAGGGAACATCTTGCCGACCCCTAATATTCACTTCCCTGGAGTTGGGTAATAAAGTCTGGGGGAGCCAAGTGAGGCAGGGGCTGCATCTCTTGGTCTCATCCTTATGGGGGTTTGGTATTAGAAACAGCCATAGGTGGTCTCTCAGAGAGAGTTGGCTCTTGCTCCTCATTTGATAAATGAGGGTTGTACTAGATTTTTAAAATAAAATATAATTACATCATTTTCCACTTCCCACTGCTCCTTCCAACCTCTTCCAAATATTCCCCTTCTCTGCTCCCTCTCAAAACTCAAAATCATGGCCTTTTAAATTTATTTATTGTTTATATATATTATATGTATTGCTACATATCTGTATATGTGTGTGTGTATGCATATAAATACAAACTACTCGATCTGTTTAATGTTGCTTGTATGTATGTATGTATGTATGTATGTATGTATGTGATTTCAGGGCCGACTGCTTGGTACAAGATACAGAGTACTTGTAACCCAGGAAGTCTAATTTTAATAGCTACTTTGAACGATGCCATGAAAAACATCAATTAACAATGTTTAGGGTTCTTGAATCCAAACTCTTAAGCAAGGAGGTCAAAGTGCCCAAGTCTTTGGTGGCCCATTAGTTTCCTGGTACTAAAGCCAGTCTGTGAAATGATGTGTATATCTAAGTTCTGACTTGTCACAGCTCTAAATTCACAACTGAGTCACAGGGCCATGTTTTTGCATGTCTTCTTTGTTAAGGGGAGACAGAATAATTCATGGCCAGGTTGGTGGTGTTGCATTTTCCTCCTCCTTCAGATAATGATTTAAAAGCAGGCCACAGCACTGTTGTTAGCTGTAGAGCCTGAGAATGGAACCTTGGGAATCTCTTTTTGAGCTTGGGAGATTGGAGCTTCCTTCCTTTGTGAAGAGAGCACAATACTTTTTTTCTTTCCTCTTTGGTTGTTTTGAAGAGCTTTGGTCAGGTGAAGGTCTTAGCACATGAAAAGCACTCAGCAAATGCTATCAACAGTGATTATGTTATTTATTGTAATTATTCCCATTGAGTATCAGGAGGAGAGATGAAAGGAGGCCTTCTTACAGGTGATGATGGGTTGGGGGTGCAGGTGTCTTCTGGCCCTCCTGATGACAGCGGTACAGCTACTTCCCCTGTTCAGTAAGCTAAGCTCTAGTTATCATCCGCACCCCTACCTCTCCTAAAGCCCCAAAGCTTTCCTCCCCTGCTTCAGAACCACAGAGAACTCATTTCAGTGACTTCTGTTGCTGAGACAAGGGCTCCTGGAAAAAGTGATGCTCCCATGCTATGCCACAGAAGTCACTTCCACCCCCTGAATATGACAGAAGGGACTTTGTTCACTGAATGTAGGCTTGGCTTGGTACTGACTCCACCCACTCTCTCACACCATAAATCTCAACATCTCTCTGCAGCTTGAGTTGCTGCAGACCTTAGCCTCCCAACTAATCAGTCGTGTGACCTTTAACCTGTACCCTCACAGGATCATGGGGCTCCTGAAGACCCCGAGCCATTGGTGCACTCATTCTCCATATTCCTGGCTTCTGACTAGGAAGTAACCCAGTGCCTTTGTAGAAGACTATCCTGCTTGACACTGGGCAATCTGGAATCATAATCTGCTCTGCCATTCAGTGGCAAGTAACTTAGGCAGAAGCAGAACCTTCCAGAACCTCCATTTCCAGTGAGAGGACGAGGATGAGAAGGGTGATTATAATGACAACGGTATCCAGGCTGATGCAGAGTGGCCATTGCTACCCTACCCACAGTAGGGCTTTATATATAAAGTAATGGTGTGCAATATTACATATGACACCATATATATGTGACATACAACTATGTGTGATTGTGATCACACATCACAATTATTGTTTGCAGAAAGGCAATACATACAACATAGAAAAAAGATGAAAAGAGAGTCACCAAAAAGTTCATGTATTTAAATAGGTGCTGTTAGCTGGTCAGAGAATTTGTGATGATAAGTGATGATTTCCTGTAAGGATTCATGCTTTTGACAGAATGAAAAAAAAAATACCCACACAAAAGAACCTGGTTTTAAAAGGTATGCTTTCTTCAAGGTGTTGGCATTCCCATAGAAAAGATAAACCTGCACAGAAGGCTGACCCTGGGCACTCTGTGAATGGCCAGGTAAATAGTGCTAGTTGGTCTACCAGGCCAGACTTGTGAGAATTGTCATTAGGCAGCAAGAACATCTTGAACTAAACCTCACCTTCAGGTGTCAGAATATCCCAAGTACCTCTACTCATGTCAGGCAGCTGTTTAGGCAGCTCACCAACCCTGGTTGCTGAGGATTCCAAAAATGGCTCTGGTCCAAATCAGCAAATTATGTTCAAGTATCTTTGGTGTTTTAGGTGCTAGAGATGAAAGCCAGAGCCACTTAGCTATTAAGCACACACTCTGCCACTGAGATACACTTTGAACATCTTTTAATATGTCTAGTCTCACACTAGATGCTGAAATTTTTGTCCTGTTTTCACAGTTTTATAAAAACACAAGCAATCCTTTGAATGTTAGAATTAAGGTCCTGATAGTGCTTGTGATACCTGCTTCTTAGAAATAAGTGGTTATACACATATTTATTCATTCTCAGGGATATACAAATTTAATTCCCATCCCTTTCTATGACTGCAAATGATAAACATATAGCATGAAGGAAAAAAAATCAGTCTCAGGATTACACACAGCTCATAAAAATAAGAACTGTCTTTCTGAACAGGACTAAATCTTGGGAACAAATGTAGGGTCTGACTTGCTACCTGAACCTATAGCTCCATGAAGAGAAGGGAGGAACTGTCAAGAGGGTGTCAGCTGGGCATCATGCCAATATGTTAGTGAGCATTCTGTGACTATGAAAAGAAAAGTCAATTTTTAAAAAATGTTTATTTCTTCAAGTTACATCTCCATCACAGTTCCCTCCCTCCACTCCTCCTGGGCCCACCCTTTCACCCTCCCACTCTCTCCCCCTTCTCCCACCTATCCTACTCCTCCAGTGTGGGGTGCCCTACATATCAGCCCCCTTCAGTTCAGCAGTCATATGAAGGCTAAGAGCTTCTTCTTGCATTGGGGCCCTACATGACAGCTCCACTAGGGCAAAGTGTCCTACTAACAAGTAACAAAGTCTATGTTCCTGTTCCTTTTAGTCTGTTGGTGTAGAATAGTTATCCTGTACTATATGGCTAAAATCCAATTAAAAGTGAATAGATACCATGTGCATCAGAAAAGTCAACTTAATAAAGGAAAACTTTGTTTTGTCTCACAGTTTTGGAGGTTTCCACTTATTGCCACTTGGCCCTCTGTTCTGACAGGCTCATATGATGGAGGAGACCTGTTTATTTCATGGCCAGAAAGCAAGGAAAGAGACAGAAGGGCTGGGATTCCCAAAATAACCTTCAAAAGTCTGTCTCTAATCACAAAAATTCACCAACTAGTCATCATCTACTTAACATCCCATCACCTTCCAATAGCACCATGGGTGGGGGACCACACCTAGAGTACACGAGTTTTTCAGACAGACATTCCAACTCTGAACATTGACACACCCTAGGAACACTACCCATCAAGTCTTAGCTTCTATTGGTCTTGCCTCCTATAGACTTAGATAGTAATAGAATATTCTGGGAAATGAGACATCCAAAGTGACTCACAGAGTGCCAAAGCAACCTACATTTGGAGGAAGTACAGCACGCTTGGGTATTGCTGAGGAGATGCAGGGTTGCTAGTGAAGTGTCACAATTCACCCACACAGGGATGTATAGGGTCCCCTCCTTCTATACCCAGCAATTAGCAAACCAGGGAAATGAAGGATGTAGTCACAAGTGGCTCAGCTCTTTGATCCAGCCTGCTTACCTTACTTTGATAGACTGAAGTTCATCTTCATTTATAATTCTGTTTACTCTCCCTTCACTATTCTTGTTCTATTTCTGCCTTCTTTTCATTACCTGAATATTAAAACAAAGAGTTACTCCTTCATTTATCTCTGAATATCCTGAACACTATTATTTTTGAGGTCTTTTAGATTTCTACAAAACTAACTTCATTTGTTGTGAATTCATTCTCTCATACTTTAGCCTACATCTGAAATTCATGTTTCTTCCTGTGTTTGTAGTATTATGTTACACATGACATTTTTGTGGATCTTATCTTTTTCTTTCTCCTCTGGACTCACCTTTCCTTATCTAGCAATCTCTCCACCCCATTTTGAATTCCAGGGTTCCCACTCCAGGGATCTGTTAAGGATGTGCTGTATCTCATCACCAGGCGAGCTAGTCCTTGAGTCTATTTTGAGTCCCAAGTCTGTTGCTTCAAAACATTCCTGTATCACACCCACTGTGAGATCATGTACAGCTGGGTGTCTCCAGAGAGAGGATGCTATGGAATCCTGTTCTGGCCTTGGCTTTAAGCAGTGACTCCACATCACAGGCAACCCTGCCTTGAGGCATCTGTCTGCTTCCACACTCACAGCCACCTGTCACTCAGCATCTTGTCAATGGGTGTTGCTGTTCTGCTTCTAGTCCCCCAGGAGTGGAGCTTAGTCTTTAAGATGCTGACTTCACATGTATCTGGGACATTCTCTCTCACAAGGAACATGTTTCCCTCACTCTTCAGGAGAAAGACTTCAGAGAACTTGTTTTGTTATTGTTCACTTGCAGTTCTAATGGTTCTTATGAGAGGATTGACTGATGCAAAGCAAGAGGAAATAGTCATTTGTGTGGGAATTAATTTCACATAAGTTAAGGGCAGTCTATCTGTATACCCTGGCCACTCCTATTCAGTTGGTTGGTAAGTTTTGGTGCAACCCCTTTTCTGTATAGCAGCCTGTACTGTGGTGGTTCTTAACCTTCCTAACACTGCAACCATTTAATATAGTTACTCATGTTATGGTGACTCCTAACCATAGAATTATTTCCATTGCTTCTTCACAAGTGTAATTTTGCTACTGTTATGAAAAAATGTAAATATCTGTGTTTTCTGATGATCTTAGGTGGCCCCTGTGAAAGGGTCGTTTGACCCTGAAGGGGATTGTGACCCACAAATTGAGAACTATTGCTATATAGGCAGCTTAAATGCCACCAGTTTCTAGGGACTTCACTAAACACGCAGATTTTCTTCTACTCTAGAAGACATTATGGAGCCAATGCCTGGGAGAGGACAGGAGTAGTGTGATAGTCCACTTACTTCCAAGACCATTTTCACAGCAGGGGATAGAATGGGGTGGGTAGGGAGGCACCTTACCTATTGGAAGCTCTCACTCCTCTTTTTTTATGTAGTTCCATGAAGATTCCTGGAATTTATTTTTGCTAGTATCCATGTAGGAAGCCATTAGGGTACTCTTACTGGCTCTGCTTGATTCCTGTACCTAGACCTTGGGTATATCACTATGTCCAGGATTGTAGCTACTGTAATTGTATCACAGTTCCTATGACTTGGGGACCAATTCTGCAAAGGAGTAGTGAGCATTTTATTACCCACTTGTACATGTACTCCATAAATGTTTGTTTGTAGTCCTTCAAGGGCCAGACATCATTGCAGGCACCTATGGGGAATAAGTGCTCCAGTGGCACTTGGAATGTACTAGCAAGAAGTGCTTGGATAAAAGAAACTACTGATCATGGTAAAGGCTGTAAAGACATAAAGACAGCTGATACCTGGGAGAGTCCTGAGGGTTGGGCTGGAGAAAGCACCTCTAGGAGATGTGGTGACATCTGATAATGAAAGCCAAACCAATACCACTCTGGGACATAACAGCCAGGAGGAGTCAGAGATATGTGGGAAAAGTACTCCGGGTAGATGCAGCAGTTAGAGCATGCCCCTCATGTAAGAACTAGCTTTGTGTGTTTGTGAACACCCTTGATTTTCCTGTTGCTTCTCCACCACCACGCTACCTGAACATTCTTACTTGGAACGACTTAGCACTACACATCCTTGCTTACACTTTTCATTTCCAAGACATTCATTTCAATTGGCTAATTGTTTCCTGTTTCATCTTTTTTTTTGGGGTGGGGTTAGTGATTATTATTTTTGTTAACTTTGCCATGGCTCTACATCTTCTAGGTGGTCTTTAAAATTTATGGGCTCTAAACTTGCGTTGTTCTCATGGAAGCATCCTTTTTGATGTTCTATCTTCATGCACAGGGCTTCAAGGACCTCAAAGGAGATTGCCAGAACTCTGGCCTGTGATGCCAACAGTACTGCTTGCTATTTGGTATGGCAATCTGTGTATGTACATCTATATAATATACTAATTATATTATGCTGAGTCATATAAAGTCATTTCAAGGTAGAATCCTATAGCCCCAAATCTCTGAAAGTCAAGCTATAGAAAGATGAGCTTGCTGAGGGCAAGACCTGTGTCTTTTGTCACTTCAATTTCTTCTACAGGCTGAGGCCTGTTGGCCCCCTGCAGGCTCAGCAGACTTGTTGAATAGAGTCATAGGAAAGAATAAAGGCAGAAGGATAGCATCCCCAACAAGTGTCCAGCAGGATGCTATCTCACACCATCTAATTAGACATGGCTGATGATTTGCTGTTCCTGCCACAACTTCCTATGCAGCATGGAAGCAATTATATTACAATACAGTTGGAAAGTCCAGTAATCTCCTTGGAGGAGACAAACAAACTTTGAAATCGTTTACAAATGACGTACCAAATCTGTGTGGCATCTGCTCATTGTAGTGGGAAAATGTGTTTCTGTCAAGACGCTGTTCATGTGATGAAATTGCTGCTTTTCACGCAACAAGGCGGGCAAACAGGAGGCCTTTGCCAGGCGTCTTGTCCTGGACTTGGTTTTGGGTGTCCTCAGCAAGGAACAAGGAAGCTGAGAGCTAGGAATCCTGTCCAATGTTGGCCTGTCACTCCTCAGCAACTGCTCTGATGTGAGGTGGAGATGTGGGGCTTGGCCACCACTCCATCCCTGAGATGTTTTTTCAGCTTTCCTATTGAGAGGTTGGTGATGGGAACTGGCCTTTGACAGGCTTTGGTGGTAATCCAAGAAACCAGGAGAGCCTGTCCCAGACACACACTCCTGGCATGGCCTTGTGTTTGGCTCTTAAGCCGAAGGGGAGATGGTTGTGAGTAGCTACATTTAGTATGAGCTTACATTCCTTGCTTACTTCAAGTCTTACATAGTTGAAGACTAATTTTCCTATAAATTGCCCCTTGATAAATAAAATTATTCAAGTGTATAAATAGAATGCATTCTTTTTTTTTTTTTTTTTTTTGGTTTTTCGAGACAGGGTTTCTCTGTGTATCCTTGGCTGTCCTGGACTCACTTTGTAGACCAGGCTGGCCTCGAACTCACAAAGATCCGCCTGCCTCTGCCTCCCAAGTGCTGGGATTAAAGGCGTGCGCCACCGCGCCCGGCTTAGAATGCATTCTTGAAGGTTTTAATTTTCAACTTTTAGAGTTAAGGGCATATTACATGAAATTTCTGGACAGCTATGTCAACTCCAAATTTTCTATTATCTTTGTACTTCAACACTTATTTCATGTGAATGTCAGAAAACCACTACAGTAGAGATGACTTTGCTTCTCTCTTCCAGCCCTATAGCTATTCTGACCTTAATGCCTGCTGATTAAAAGTTAGTGTGGGATGGCGATTGTTTGTTGTTTGACTTTTCTCATTGGATGCCATTGCATTTCAGTTCCGTGCTGAAGTATTGTCACTCCACAGATGTGTATTGCTTAATTAATGCTTAGGGGATAGTGCTGTAACAGAAAAAGGCTTTATGTTACAATAGGTTCTGAAAGCAAATCCCAATACATGATTGAACAGACACTCTTAAATGGTGGATTGTTTATTTATAAAAAAACTGGCCTTAAAATATTATATTCTCAAATTTTGTTCTTTTCTGAAATAGAGTCCATGTAGTTCGAAACTCACAATCTTTCATAGCTATATCCAGAGTTGGGGCTATAGGCATTCACCAGAATGCCTGGCTCTTAATATGACTCAATGTGGCACACACGTTATGTCTGTTAAGCTAGATACTTTAGAGATCATATGAACCAGAGGAGTTTTCAAAAAGCTAGAGAATTCGTTTAATTTCACAATTTGTGTACAAAGTTAAATTTTAGTTTTGAAAACAAGATGTGCTATTTTGAATTTGGA
The DNA here is from genome assembly GCA_907164525.1 of Lophiomys imhausi. Lineage (NCBI taxonomy): Eukaryota > Metazoa > Chordata > Mammalia > Rodentia > Muridae > Lophiomys > Lophiomys imhausi. Next base: position 10,444,999 of record CAJQZJ010033149.1, read on the forward strand.
AAATCCAAACTCACATGAAGGCAGCTATGCTATTTTTAGCTAGAATTGTTTTGATTGTAGATTATGGAACAACTAACTCGATGCTTTTTAAATAAAATGAAGGACATAGTCAAAGGACGATGGTATGACTCAGAATGTACCCAGTCTTTGAGAAGAACTAGAGCCAAGGACTTCATTGTTATCAAGGCTTTTTCCTTCCACATACTTGCTTTTGCCTCTTGGAGGGTGTTAGCCTTTATCATTCTCATTCAAGAAGCCAGCTATATAATGTGTGGAGCCCTGTGTAAGTTGAAAATGAGGAGAAGCACAAAAGAACATTCTTGTTAGTTTCATAGTTTTTCTTTAAACCTTTTGTGCTTCTAAATTGGCATTTACATGTTCTCTCCCCTCCCCAGGCCTCCACCCTGTCCCCTCTGGGGTATTTGCTCAGTAAGTGAATATATTCTTCCAGGTATCCAGGGTAGGTGCTGTGACTCAGTGCCTGACATATATGTCTCCTGAGCATCCATGAAACCTACTATGGGGAGAAGGGTGGTAGATATCACTGAGTAGAGACAACCAAGAGTTCACTCTAGCGAGATGTCCTGAGGGTGTGCATGTAGGCTTCCCAGCCTCTGGGACATGAGCTATTGTCTCATTGGATTTCATTTGGTGTGGGCTTCTTGGGGTTGTCCAGGTAGCTTGGACAATGAAATTCACTGTCTCAGCGTTCTAGAGTTTGTAAGTGTGAGATTAAAGTATCAGTAGGGCTGGGCTCCTACCTGTGAGAACTGTCCAGGTGTTTTTCTGAGTTAAAGTGGTCTCAGACATCTTCGCCTTGTAGGTAGACTTTTCCCTATGTCTCTACATTATCCTGTAAGTGTGTTATCACTGTTTCCTCTTTTCATAAGGATGCCAAGCATAATGGGTGAGGGTCCCTTCCCATTCCTTAGTGCCTCACTGTAACTTAGCTAATTATATTCATACTAATCACATTTCCAAGCAAGCTTAACTCCTTGGCATTGGTAGATAGGATTTCTAGATATAAATTGGGATGAGGATAAGGGAGTGGGGGGAAGAATGTTAGCAGGGAACTGTATCAAAAGTTAGACTCCAGGTATGGTTAGAAGCATGGGCAAAGGTCATTGGCTGAAAGCTAAGGTACCAAGATATCTCATTAGCATGGGGAGGCATTCCAGGAATGCCAGTTGCTCACTGGACAGGTTTCCTATTGGGAGAATGGGTTGGATCTATAATGTCCCTGAGGGCTATGTGACATTTGTCAAATAGAGGGTGTGAGTTTTCCCCAGATCAGTTGGAGAGAAGGGAACCCAGCTGAAAAAGGGAGTCTACCAGTTAGCACTGAGCTCAGTGGCCTTCCAGTGATGCCAGACTTTTACCTTAACAGCAGGGTATCCTGACATTTGAGCTCTTCCTAACTATGTGACACTGAACAAGTTATTCATCTATAAAAGAGAGTGTGTGTGTGTAACTACTTTGCTAATATTTGTTAACTGATGTTTTATACCACTTATATTTAATATAACTATTTATACTACTATTTAACTTTAACATTTAAAAGTTTTTCTTAGACTGGAGAGATGACTCACTGGTTAAGTACATTTTCTGTTCTTTCAGAGAACTTGAGTTTGGTTCCCAGCACCAAATATGCCATTCATGGCTGCCTGTAACTCCAGCTCCAGGAAATCTGACACCCTCTTTTGGTGGTAGGCAGTTCACTCATAAGGACATATCTACAGAATTAAAAATAAATAAAAACTTAATAGCTTTCTTTCTATTTGTTCTCTCTATGGTTCATTTCTGTTTTCTTTCCTGTATCTTATTGTGGATTAATTAAATTTTTATGAAATTCCTTTTTGATATATTGACAATATGTTTGAGTGTATCTTTCAGATAATATACACACATATGCATGTACTGATCATCCCTTCATTCTTGAATTGTCTTTGTCCAACTAAACTTAAAATAGCATATGGATCTCTTTTGAATACATTGAAAATTATATCAGGTTATGCTTAGGAAAGGAATTTTTATGATATTTATCTATGTTTTTTTTCTTTTTCTTTCTTTTTCCCTTGTGTTCCAACAGTCCTTAAAAAAATCCCTTTCCTTTTGTTTAGAAAACATCTCCTAACCACATTTAAGAATCAGGATACATGTAAGACAAGTAGAATAACAGGCCCAACCTCTTATAGCTAAGGTGTCTGGCTTAACGTCCTTAGGCTGTACAACAGGCAGTGTGGCAATGAAGGGACAGCAGCCAGGTGACTTTCTTGGTCTAGCTCAGCACTTTATAGACATGCCAGGCTGTGGCACTATGTGATATTATAGGCTATGGTTATTTTCTCTCTTGCATCTGTTAAACTTCAACATATGGCCTTTGTCATGTCTCTCCTGGAGCACTTGCTTTTAATCTATCTCCTAAGGAAGTCTCAATTTTCACACTGGGTTTGGTTTCCAGAAGAAACTGATTCTGATATCATTTTCCAGCTCGTCTGGTTCGGGTCCGTCAGAGTCCAGTGGTTTTTTTTTTTTCCCCCTACAGGTCACCTCACAGGATCCAGTCAGGAGCTGTGGCTGCTGAATCATAAATTCCAAATGCATATGGTTCTTGATCCTTTACTGTGGTCACCGGGTCATCCTCCGTGCTGAGCATGACAAAGCTCTGACTACTGAATGGGAACCATATTTCAGAGAACCAAACACTGTGGTGGAAAATAGACTTGGGATTTTCTCAAGAGAAGATCTTATTTAATGGAATGAGCATTCTATTGGTCTCTTAGGCAATAAGGTAATCTTTTAGGTAGAGTTTCTCAATGGGGTGCCAGGGCATTCTGAGCTGCTACAAATGGGCTGCAGGTGCGTGTGAGGTGGGGAGCCCTTTAGTTCTTGAAGCAGCCAGGCAGGTCCTGGGCTCTCTGGAGTTTTAGCCTAGTTACCTCCAGCTGTGAGCAGCTTCTTGGATTCACCCCAGGGAGCCATGCGCAAGGCATTGTTTTATAGTGTACCAAGAAGAGAAAAAGGAGGGAGTTCTTTGAGGGGATATCTTCAGGGTGTGATGCCATATTGTGAGTTAGCTCATTTCTTGATACCATTCTTAAAATCTTCCTAAATCAGGATTATTGAACTTTATTGAAGTGTGGGGATCTTCCTGCTGAAGAGATGAGGTCTCTGAAGGTTTGAGAGGCATGGATAGAAGTACCATGTCTTTGTTTGCAAAGCATGAATTCTGGGGCAAAGACATTACTGTAAGTTCAGAAATATTGCTTGGTAAAAAGTTAATACAGCTAGATATTTCTCTCAGTTGGGTTAAAAATTAAAATATGAAAATACTTTCAAGCTGGGAAGAGAGAATTCCAAAATACTTCTATAAGTCATAATTGACATTGCTCAAGCATTTAAAAGGGAAGTAGAGTACTAAGAGACCATTGAAATTGATATTATGTGGACAGCCAAATGCAGTTAAGAATTCAAGACAGGCAACAATACAGCATCTGGCTGCATGGTTTGTCTTCAGTTCTGTTGGGTTCCCTTTGCCCTTTCAAACTCCACAGACACCCCTTTCTTCACTAGCCAATTACTGGATCCCAAGTCAGTGTGGGGTAGTCTCATCTTCCCAAGCAGCTGAGAGAGGAGGTATTTTCAGAAGTTAGTCTTTTGGAAAGGGAGTATAGAAATAAGTTGTTACCTGATGGCTATCTGGCAGCTTTGATTTTTTTTTTTTAACTAAACCATCTTCCCCAGTTTAGGCTTCGTTGGGAGCAGATGAAATGATTTCCTTGGGTTAGAGCATAGATGTTGTGGAGAGACCAAGACGGGACACAAAGGAGGAAATAGAATCTATGGGAGAACTGAGAACAGAGGTACAACACAGGCTTTGGGAGCAGAAGGCCACTGTCACAAGGTGATCTCCGTTGTTGCCTGTTTTGAGCATTGTTGCTCTGCTGACCACTACAAGCATGCTTTGTTACTGGCACTACTACTACTTAGGGCTAATTATGAGAAAAGTGCTGTGCAGAACACTAATCCTCAAGGCAGCTATGGAGCTTTGGCTACATTGACCAGATGAGGAGAGTGAGAGGTGGAGGTGGGTGATAGACTCTGTACCACATGGCTGATCCACATGGTTCCTTAGGAGTAGAAGGGGAGTTTAAACTGTACACTTTTCATCTCATTATTCTGACTTCTCAACTGGGTAAAATTGCAGTCAGGGACTGAAGAAATGTTGCAATATTCCAATAAAACAGTTAAAGCACCACACTATCTTATTGGGGTGCATGGGGTTAGACTGAGTCATAGAACACTGAAGAAGAGAGAAAGTGACATAAATATCCATCTTGCCCGAGACTGTGGATGAGTCTTCAGTGTGTCAAGGGCATGGCAAAGCTCATCCAGCAAGCGTTTGGTAAAGTGTAAGAAAATCAAAAGCCCAAAGGGAAGACCAAGAAACATGAACAGGTAGAGGAGGGAGAAAGGAGGGAGTGGAGGGCCCAGGGAAGGAACTGGGAGAGTTTATATAAAAAAGGTGGGAGGAGAAAGGGGAAAGTGAATGGATGGAATGTGTGGGGTGCCATAAAAAATGGGAAGAGCTTGGGGGCATCTTGGCTGTTTGAAAGCTCCAGACTTCTACTCAGGTGGTCAAACTGGCATGTAAGGAGGGAGCAGTTTCCAACCTTAAGGAACAAGGGCTCAGGGTAAGAATCTTGCTACTATGCCAGGAGTGGAGAGCAGATTAGATTCTAAAGCCAAGATTCCCTGCTTCCACCAGAAGGTGAACTCTACCCAGCTTTTCCAAGTACGGTTTCTACTATTTATTCACACTCAAAAGACCTTTGCTAAAGCTCTACAAAGTGCTCAGATAGTATAAATGGGTGCTAGGTGTGAGGTGGCATTTGGTGGCTGGCCACTGTCCTCAGAGCAGCATTCATAACTGTACCTGGGAACTGCTCCTGCCTGTCATCAAATCAGTCAAAGTACACACCTCAATTCTGATTCTTGCTGTTTGTATGTTCTTAAAGCCTTGGATGCTATAGGTTTGGTTAGCTGAATGCTTTGATAAGTGTCAGACCCTCCCTGCCTGCCATTTTTGACAAATTCTGAATATCTCGAGGCTGTTCAGGAAAATCCTTAGTTTGCTTTAGATTAAATTTTGAGATGGTATTGATATGAGTGTCACATTGAGAGTATTTTTGTTGACTCTTTGGAGATCTTGTATTCTTTAAAGGTACCTTGAGAAACAAAAGTCTATTAAGGGATCTTTCAAGTTTGTTGGACACATACAATGGTAGAATCTGAGAAAGAACAGAGAAGGGTCATCTCTGGACCCTATCTTAGTCATGGTCTTTGTTGAAGAGGACAATCCTGTTCACTTAGAAAGTGATCATTAAGCTGTTGCCAAATGTGAGGATTCTGGAAGCTTCCAGAAGAGGAATCTTCTGGTAACTAAGCAAGGCTTAGCGGCCTATCTGGGAACACTTGGCAATGTTTTCATGGAGGTAGGGAATCAGAGGACAGAGGAGTAGGAGACAGGAGGAGGAGAAAGTGGGAGACAGAACAAAGAGGTGGACACTTTGTTTCAACAGCCAAGGATTTGCAAACTGGAAACAGTGACCCCAAAGTGCATATCAGGACTGCTGGCTCACAGCACAGGCATGGCAGGGTCCTTTCTTCTCTTTCCCAGCCACTGCCGCCATGATTTGAGTCATCTTTCTGGAAATATTTCTAGCTGTACCTCTGAACCTTGAATGTTCCCCAAGCTCATTGAAATGTGCAAGTGAAAATTATTCATTTGTTTGGAGGTTACACAAAATCTGGAAGTGCTGTCAGAAGTAAGCAGATACATTACACAATCAGACGGGTCTGTTATGAGCAAAGGACAGTGTTGCTAGTAACCCCACAAAGGATCAAGTACTGAAGACAGGTGAAGGAAGACAAGGAGTCACTGCTGGCTGTCCTCAGGGTAGAAGGGCAGGCGCCTAGGCAGACACTTACAAGGACACACATTCATCAAAGGAAATGACAGAGAGCTGGATGTCAGCCACCCAGCTGGTTACATGGAATCTCCAGAGATGACTCAGAGTGTGCAAAATCAAAAGCAATGGAGAAAGGGTCAGAATGAGAGAGTGAGAGAACAAGAGAGCAAGCAAGAGCAAGTGAGAGAGAGAGAGAGGATCAATAGAGGGTCAACATATTTGGACTGGGTGGGTTGCTGGGGTCAGGGCAGTAGATGAGTCAGAACATTGGAAATCCTGTTTCTGCAATGATCAAAGAAGGCATGCTGGGTCCTATTCAAGCCATTTAGTAGTTATCTTTTTATAAACTAGGACATGCAAATCATCTTCCACAGCACAAGTCAATGAATCAACGAATTTCCCAGGAAAGGAGACAGTTGACATTACTTAAGAACAGGAGTGTTTTTCTAATAGACTTACTGAAGCCTTCTACATTGTGGTTGGGAATGCCAGAAAAGTTGCATATATGAAAGAACCTCTCATTATTCCTGAATTTCTGCTTCTGTGGTCCATTCATTTTGATAAATGTCTCTCTAGCTACCTCTCTTAAAGTCCAGGGTCCTCAGAAGGAGGAAAGGCCAGGACATCTTTAGGGCACTAATGAGAACTTAATCATTCCAAGTTTCACGAGACTTCTGGATGTCTGGGGGCCAGCAAGGTGTTGGAGGAGGAGTAGGTACCTAGGAAGGAAGGAAGATAAAATAAAATCTCCAAAAGATACTTGGTAATATGCAACAGAGCACACACACACACACACACACACACACACACACACACACACACATACACACACACACACACACACACCATTGCTTGCTGTGGGTGTAGAGCTATTTCATCTCTTTTGAAAATTTCTGACCACGATTTAGAGTCAGGGTGGTCCTATACAATGGCTAAGCATGAATCAACCAGCCCAGTGATAGATCTCTGTAAGTCCATGACTTTGTACATAACCTTTCTGAACTAGTGAGTTTGCACTTATAAAGTAGAGCTAAAGCTGCCTGTTCACTGAAGTGAAACTAATAATCCTACCTAGCAAAAGGCTTGGCTAATATGCTAAGAATCTTAGGAAATGCAAATTCCTAAGACCTGTGTGGGAGTGTTTCTGCAGTTCCAAACCTCCACCAATCTTTCAGGGAAGGAGGACAAAGTTTGCACCTCACCATTCCCCACCCTACATGGCTGGCAACTCTCTTCTGAATAAATGTGATGCTAGGAGGTTGTTTTAAATATTTAAAGAACCTACCTATCCTTTTGCACTCCACCCTTATTAGTTGTACTTCTATCTAACCCACCCCCTGTCTTCTCATCATGTCTAACATGTCTTCTAACCTGCACCACATTGCCTTACAATATTTTGAAGCCGGGATGAAGCATCTTGATGTTTTCACTTTTTGAGACTTGGAAAGCTGTATTTCTTAAAAAATCCTATTCACCTGAACCAGATTGAGCTTTCAGCCCTCTCTGTCCCCTCCTCTGGAATAGGGAGGTATTTTGAACAATCAGTTTGCAGTATATAACGTCTGATATTTGTAACTTGGGCATTTTGCACAGGGTTAGTAGGTTTATTGCATACAAATATCACTCAACCCCAATGGCCTGCAGTGTGCAGAACCTAAACTGAGGGACCATGCAAGTTATCATCAACTACTCCCCAGTGGCTCTTTCTAGAACATTCCCCAGGGCCTTAATCTTCCAGCTGTTAGCTACTGAGGCACTTTTGTTTCTCTGAGTGACGACTGTCAGGTCAAATAGACCTGACCAGTGTTAACTTTATCTCCCATGGTCGTGGATACGTGGGATCAACATAATAAAAATGGCCATCCTGCCAAAAGCAATATACAGATTCAATGCAATTCCTATCAAAATACCAACACAATTCTTTATAGACCTGGAGAAAACAATTCTCAACTTCATATGGAATAACAAAAAACCCAGAATAGCTAAATCAATCCTGTACAATAAAAAAAAAATATCTGGAGTTATCACCACCCCAGATTTCAAGCTGTACTACAGAGCAATAGTAATAAAAACAGCATGGTACTGGTATAGGAACAGACCAGTGGATCAATGGAATCGAATTGAAGATCTAGCAATGAACCCACACACCTATGGTCACTTAATTTTTGACAAAGAAGCCAAAACTGTACAATGGATAAAGGACAGCATCTTTAACAAATGTTGCTGGTCTAACTGGATGTTGACATGTAAAAGATTAAATTAAACCCATACTTATCACCTTGTACAAAACTTAAGTCCAGGTGGATCAAAGACCTTAACATAAAGTCTGACACACTAAATCTAATAGAAGAGAAAGTGGGGAAAAGCCCTGAACTCATTGGCACAGGTGACAACTTACTGAACAGAACACCAATAGCTCAGGACCTGAGACCAACAATCAATAAATGGGACCTCATGAAACTGAAAAGCTTCTGTAAGGCAAAGGACACTGTCATTAGAACAAAATGGCAACCTAAAGATTGGGAAAAGATCTTTACCAACCCCACATCCAACAGAGGGCTAATATCCATAATTTATAAAGAGCTTAAGAAATTAAACAACAATAAATCAAATAATCCAATAAAAAATGGGAATCAGAGCTAAACCAAGAATTCAGAAAGGAGGAATCTCTAATGGCAGTGAGACATTTGAAGAAATGCTCAACATCCTTAATCATCAGAGAAATGCAACTCAAGACAACTCTGAGATTCCATTGCACACCTGTCAAAATGGCTAAGATCAAAAACTCAAATGACAGCACATGCTGGAGAGGTTGTGGAGAAAGGGTAGCACTCCTCTATTGCTGGTGAGAGTGCAAACTTGTACAACCACTATGGAAATCAGTCTGATGATATCTTAGAAAACTTGGAATAGCTCTACCTCAAGATCCAGGCATACCACTTTTGGGTATACATGGAAATGATTCCTCACCAAACCACAAGGACATAGCCTCATCTATGGTCATAGCAGCCTTATTTGTAATAGCTAGAAACTGGAAACAACCCATATGTCCCTCAGCTGATGAATGGATAAAAACACTGTGGTACATTTACACAATGGGATACTACTCAGCTATCAGAAACAAGGAAATCATGCAATTCACAGCCAAATGGATGGAACTAGAAAGCCTCATCCTGAGTGAGCTAACCCAGACTCAGAAAGATGCACATGGCATGGCATCTACTTACTTATAATTGGATTTTAGCCATATAGTACAGGATAACTATCCACAACCAACACACCAAAAGGATCAGGAACATAGACTTTGTTACCCATTAATGGGACAATTTGCCCTAGGGTGCTGCAATGTAGGCTCCCAGTACAAGAGGAAGCTCTTAGCTCATATGACTATTGAATTGAGAAGGGTTGATATGTAGGGACACTCCATTCCAGAGGAGTGGGATGGAAGGGATAGGGGGTAGAGGATGGGAGGGTGGGACTGGGAGGGATGGAAAGAAGGTACTATGATGGAGATGTAACTTGAAGTAATAAATAAATATTAAAAAAAGAAAAAAAAGAATAAGATATTAAAAAACCCTTCTAATTCAACAAAAATCAATACTTTTAAAAACATAATACATTGCTGAAAAAGTCAAATTAAAATTATATTAATTATAGATCACAGTCTTTATTATTAAAATTATGACATAAAAGCATATTTAAACAAATGTCAACTAAAAAATGGAGAAAGCAATGACTTACAACAAATGGACAAGCTAAATTATAGAGCTTGAATCAAGACTATTAATAAGAAAGCAACTGTTGTCATGCTAGCAAAATTTTGCAATTTTCAATAGTATGATATCTTATTGCCCTATCAGGAGATTTCTTATTTATATATGCTATCTGAATAAATACCATGTGAAAAGGTATAGAAAACTAGTTAGTTCTTTGCTTGTTAATGAATCTGATGGTGACAGTGCTCACAGGAGTAGGGCCCATTTCAATTATTTCTTGTTTTGCTTAAGTATCTGCCATAGTTGACAGATTAGAGCTCAGTCACTCATTTGGAATATAAGATGTGAACTTCTAAGAAGTTTCAACAGATTAAAGATATTTAGTTTACATATTTTAATTCAAATTAAAACAAATAATATTTTGTTTCAAAAATTTTTTTAATTTCTTTTTTTAAAATTTAAAAATTACTTTATTTATTGATTTATATATTTAATGTGTGAATATGCATGGTAGCAGGTGGGTGCCAGTGCACATATGTCAAGAAGTCATGGGATATAATTCCTCCCTTCTGTCATGTGGGTCTTGGGGATCCAACTCAGGTTGTCAGACTTGGTGGCACATACCTTTAACCGCTGAGCCATCTTGCTAGCCCCTAATTTTTATTTATCACTAGCCTACCACAACAATTTTATTCTAAAAGTTGTAAATAAATATCTTTGGCTGATGACATCATTGGATTATGGACCTTACATACTATCCTTGGCGAGCTATCATTGGGATGTTCATTTTATAGCACACAACTACTGTGAATGACTAGTACTCAGCCTGTTGTAGAGTTAATGACTGGTCTCTAATACATCCACCAGATATGTCCATTCTCCATGCTTGCTTGTCACAGAACTATGCATTGTTAGAAGTACTTCCTGATGCTTGCTCTCAGACTTATGTATGTTTTGTCACCAACAAGTGGCAGCAGTTCACTAACCAACCACGTATCACACTTTGAGACTTACCAGCCTACCTTTGGGCAGCAACACTACTGGATTATTCCAGTTGCTTTAAAAAATATATTTACTTTTTGCCCCAGTTCATGTCATTTACCACTCATCTTTTGATTATTAGTTTTGTTTTTAAGAATTTGAACTGGAACTAAGGAATCTGCTTTCCATTCCACAGGGCTACCTGCTCGAAATCCATAAGCAGGTGCGTGTTCATTTTAGTGGTTTTAGTTCCTCCATTAACACACTTTCCCTCAATTGGCCGAGGTAAGTTTTCACCTTGGACTTTCACCTCCTCACCCTTGGGCCACTTCATTGGTCCACAGCTTGTGAACATATATCAAGTTTATACTCAGTGTTTTAATATAAATGGTGTTTTTCTTTTCAACAAAATAAGACTTTGATAGGTGATAAAAATGTACATAGTACTAAGATAAAAACAACAACCAAAAAACCCTGTCTCTCCCTCAATATTTGCAATATTTCTTATTTTTAAAAGGGAGAGATAATAGATGTTAGTGGAAAATGAAATGTGAAAGTCGAAGTACAGCTACCTTGTGAGTGCACATACAAAGGAAACAAAATCAATATTTCAAAAAAGCGAAATGGAAACAAAATAGCTTAAGACCCTCCATTGTTGACTAAGGCACTAATCATAATAGACAAGCTATGAAAACACTAAAGTGTCTGTTAAGAAGTGGAAGATAAAGAAAATGTTGTCTATATACAATGCAGTATTGTTCAGATATAGAAAGAAAGAAATCTTACAGCTTGTAAGAACATGAATGGACTTGGAAGCTACTAAGCTACAGGAAGTAAGCCGGACAAATAAGGCAGAGCCTCACTTACATGGGCATGTCTGAAGGGGTTAACTCACAGAAGTGGGCATTCAAGGGCTGGTTGTCAGGGTCTGGGAGAAAAGGCAGGAAACACAGACACTGCTCAAAGGGTACAAACTTCCATTGATGAGTTCCAGGTATATGATGTACAGCATGGTGACCATAATTAATATTATAGAATTGTTTACTGAGAATTTCCTAAGGGAAGGAACCTTATACATTCTCAACAGACACAAAACATGCTGACTGTGTGCCATGATGGATATGTTAGCTGCCCCACTGTAATCATATGTATATGTATATATATATATATACACACTTAACTATATACAGCTTTTGTTTATACTATCTCAGTAAAACTTGGAATATTGGAAAAGAAGAATTGGATATATTTAGACCAAGAGCACAGTCCAGGGTTGCTGGTGAGAAAGCTTCTCAGTCTTCCATGGAATCTTTTCCTCTATTTCATTTGTAAAGTTTTGCAGTTACTTTAGATTTATTGTTCATTTCTACCTTTGGGCCAGAGATATGCTCTTTATTTTTCATTCACAGACAAGATTCTTCCTCTCTCACAGATTCTTGGTGCTGGGTGTTCGATACTATTGCAGACCCTTATGGGATAACGGCAGAATGGATGGTCTCTTGTTTATCAACTGCTTCGTGTGTTATGGCAAACAGCAAAGGAGGAGTCTCAGTTCCCAGGTGGAGTATCTAGCCCTCTCTCCCTCCCTCCCTCTTTCTCCTCTCTATGTGTGTGAATGCACATGAGTGTGCATGCGTGTGTGCGTGTGCGCGCACGCGCACGTGGGTGTGTGTGTGTGTGTGTAAGGAAGTCATTTCCACAATGAACAAATGTGGACGAGTCTGAGGCTAGATCTGGTTCCGAAGGTTTGTTGGTCATGTTCTGTGCCACTCACATTCCAGAAGCTCTATCTGGGGAGCAAACATGGGGATGTGATTTCAATAAGGCAAGCCCATGGCCACTTAGTTCACTTCTCAGCCTCAGCACATGGAGTGGCCTGGCATACAACTCATTATTCACAGCTGTCCGGAGAATGACCACCCGCTTGAATACCACTGCCAATACACCTGCTGTCATACTGTAGCTGCAGAGGCAGCAATTCTAACAATGACAATGAAGTACATTTCTTCAGAATCACTTGTGTGTGCTCAAGTATGCCATCTTTTGATCTGAATTCCCAAATTACCTGTAGAAAGCCAAGCTTGTTTCATGAAAACAAGCCTAGAGTCACAGAGAGTGAAACTCCAGTTGGATGGAGAATCTAGACCTCTTAACCAACAGATGGTTTTCTCCTGACTACTCTAAAATAAATTTGACATTATAGTTTTTGCTTTTTATCACTCATAAAACTACCACCATTACAACAGTAGTTTGTCCAATGATACTTTCCACGTGATTACCATACATTCTAAAAGAGAAAAAAAAGTATTCAATGCCACTCTTACTGCTTTTGACAAAAGTAAAACAGAAATGACAGGAAGCATTTTCTTTCTTTGTTTCTTTCTGTCTTTCTCTTTTGCTTTTCGAGCTAAACTATTTTTTTTTTTTTAGGGAAGAACAAAAGAACTGGCAAATGCCAAGGACTGTCTGTCTGGTAAAGAACATTGGCACTTTATCTCAGGTGGGATTTGACTAGTTCTGCCTGCCAACCAAGGAAGGATCTATCCACAGAGAGGTGACTCAGAGCCCTCGGGGCAAGCTGCATCTATGAAGTTCTTTGGAACAGCAGTGGAAGCAGTGTCTTAACTCAGGGTTGTTCTGCCTTGAAGGCAAAGCCCAAGACATGGATGTGTAGGAGAGTTTATTTAACGTATAGCCCAAGGAAGGAAGAACAAGCCTGGGCAGTAAGGGAAGAAGGCAAGGCCACCAGGAAGTACATTGCAAGGTTCCTGCTGGGCCACTAGGAGCTCTGTGAACTCGACTGAAGAGGTAGACCTGTGTACACTCTTGCTCCTTAGATGAGGCCCAGGAAGGAGTTCACTGTGGTCCTAGCCACCCTGGCACATTGTTTATCTGGGAGAACTGAGTAGCAGAGGAATGCTGGGAAGAAAGTACATGAATCAAGTAGAAACTTGTTCTTGTCAGTGTGGGTCACTGTAACATGATTACCATAGACTGTATAGGTTACAGAACACAAATTTATCCCCAGTTTGGAAGGCTAGGGAGTCTGAGAACAAGATGTAGGCCTGCTTGATTTCTGATGAGGTCCTCTCTTCTGTTTTTCAGAGTGATGTCCTTATACACAGAGAGCAGAAGAACTCCCTCTCCAGATGAGGATGTTAATCTCATCAGGTAAGACCTGCTCCATACCATCACAATAGGGCTCCCATAGGAATTTTGGATGACATGGGCATTTGATTCCCACCAGAGCTTGGGGTAGCTATTGTCAGTGTTATGTGGACCGTAGGTCAATAGAAGGCAGTCCAAATAGGTCGGGTAACTGCAGATTATGTCACCTTCTGGAACCCTTGAGACAGGAAAGCTGAATAAGACTCACTTTAGGACCCAGGGTTCTTTCTTTTTCTGCTTTATATGTATAGAGCATGTCTCCAGAAAAGCCAAGGCCCATGGTATCTGTCTCTCTAGCTCTCGAAAGGCACAGGGTCCAGCATGATCCAGAGATCTTGACAAGCTAGATATCTGGTCGTATGTGCTGGGGCACATATCTGGTGCCATCTGGGTTTTCTGTAGTTATGTCAATGATTAGAACCCTGGGGCAAAGAAGTTTGTGTGTGGGGGAACAGAGCTTCCTGTGAGAAACCGAGCTGAATATATTCAGAGATTTGATGCTTTATTTCTCCCTGTTGTCTCTTGATTTTGCTAAAGGCCCTCACTCAAAGCAGCTCCTTGCTCTTGTATTGTCCTCTTTCGAGGTCCTACCTCAGGTCTTCTTCTTCAAGAAACTGTCTCTGATTAGACTGGCCCACAGTATCTTCTTCTTTCTCTACACTAGAATGTCTCACACTTCTCATCAGAATTAATCCCAGATTGCATTCACCAGAGGAATTGTGAACTCAGCCTGTATGTATCAGGGATGACTAGATTCTCTCCTATGTGAGCCCAGCCTTCTAGGGTTTTGGGCTAACTGGTTGTCATCCACAGGACTTCTTGCTAAGACACATCCAGGGAGGGCGGCTTACTTAGGAATCAATACTGCTGATGCACCCCCAGGCTGCATAGCTCATCTCTACTGTCTGAGTCACATCACATGGACCTAATGTTTGTTTTGGAGTAGGTTACAAAATTAATGGATAAAGTAAATGCAGCAGATGCTACCTATTAGAAAAGAATTTTGTGGAGCAGGCCATGAAAATCCTGTTTGCAAAATAAGACCTAATTAGTTTTTGCTAGGCTAGAGCACAATGAATTAAAGTGACAGAGTAATTAATAGTAATAGTTTGGGTCTCTTCCCCTGTTTTTCTCCCATTTGTGCCACTTGTTGGAATTAATGTTATCAAGGTCTTCTATCTGAAATGAACGTTGAGAGTCTTTCACCAATATGGGAGATGATTCTAACAGAATACTTTTTTTTTCTCCTACAAGGTACATAGTCATTCTTCTTTTGACTGCACAGAAATTTGGTTTTGATAATTTCTTTATTGGCCTGATGAGGGTTTCTTCCACTTTGATCTGTATCCATCATTCTGCCCATGTAACATACATCTCAATGTAAAAGGCACAGTGTTGGTTTTAGGAGCTATAGCCTAGTGGGGAAGATAGAAAATAGTATCCTAGATGGTCCAGTTACATGTTAGGCATTAACAAGAAAAGATGCATGAGAGGCAGTGACATTTCACTAGGTTTTTCCTTTCTAGTTTTATTGAGGTATGATTATAAAATTAAAAAATACATATGCAAAGTGTACAATGTGATAATCTGCTTCATGTTTACATGTGATGATGGGTTCTGTGTGTAGAAAATGGATAATTAAATTATTTACATTATATTTAATTGGTTGGCGAGTTGTTAATCCTTAACCCACCATTATAAATGAGCACACAGAGACTTGATGTATTTTAACAAGCTTTGATTTGGTTTGTGCAATTTTAGCCCATCTAAGCTAATTCTTAATTCTATTCCCCAGATATGACCCCATATATACATATGTCCCTATGTTATTCTCTACGCTATGCCAATGTTTCAGTCCACATAGAATGATGTTCTTTTCTCTATCCCATAGCTTGTCTCCTTCCCTCCTGCTCCAGCTGCTTCTCCTGGAGGCTTCTTCTACCCAACATGCTCTCTGCTTCAGAAGCCCGCATCGTAGTCCTGCCTACCTCTGTTTCTGCCCAATCTCAGACCTCAGCATTTATTCAACCAATCAGAGACAATGATTAGAAAACAAAATAACAGACAGCAAGTAGGACTAATTAGTTAACATTAGAATGTACAACAACACCCCATCAATTCCATCCTTTTGTCTAAGAAAAAGGCTAAAATTTCCCCCTTTTGTTTAAAAAAAAGACTATTTTTAAACTCATACAGTAAAAAAAGTAAGAACAAATACGAAACAATCAAGAAAATCATATATAAAAGTTACACACATAATGTTTAGCCTATTTATATCAGGCAATCTTGAGGAAGAAAAAAATTATCTATGTGTGTCTAAAGTTCTGAACCTAAATATTTTCTATCATATCCTATAATTATAAACCTAAAGATTTAATTTAGATTTGAAAAATCATTTTAAATCCTAAACAACTCAAGTTTAATTGAAATTTTATATCTATTATACCTTCAACCCCATCAAAGACATAAGAAGGGATAAAGTTATTATCTGAGTGAGTAGGAAGTACAGGAGAGTAGTTTCCAAAAAGAAAAGTGACAGTTTGCTGCCTAGACAGACCCAAATATCTCTCAATACAGTTGGAGCATCATCTTCAGCCTTCTGGCTAAGCATTTCTCACAGACTAAATTGTGCAGCAGGAAATAAGGAGGATTTTCCCATTCTGTCTCTTTAGAATCAGGCCACTGACTTACCTGCATTTAAGCCCTGGTCCATGTTTGGACTCTATATAGTCTGTTGAGAGAGCAGGGGCATTTTTACCCAGTAGGAATTATCTCCTGATGGAGATTTTTGATGCTCATTGTCTCCTTCCAAGTCAAATGGAAGCTGTAAGGAGCTGACTGTCTAAAGTCAAACATCTGTGATTTTCACTTTACAAGCTCTTGCTATGTAACTTTGGCTGGACTGCAGCTCACTCTGTAGACCAGGGTGGCATGGAAATTTTAGAGACATGCTTGCCTCTGATTCCCAAGTGGTGGGATTAAAAACATGTGCTACCACACCAGGAGACTTCCTGGAACCTTTATACAAGCTTTCATGAGCCCCTTATTACATCACTTGTACCACTGTACCAAACAGCACCACATAGATGGTGCCAAGTTCTGACACCATCTTGAGATGATACAATGGCCTCTGTGTGCCTTCAAGGCTGATACTAGGGGGAAATAACCCTTTCCTAGGAATCTGCCTTAGAGCAGGGAAATCTTGTGGTGATATTCTCAGTTCGGGCTCTCTCCTTATAAGAATTTACAGTCACAGTCTAGAGCTTCCCAACTTTCCTAATGCTATGACCCTTTAATAAAGTTCCTCATGTTGTGGTGAGCCCCAACAATAAAATTCTTTCATTATTACTTCAAAACTGTAATTTTGCTGCTGTTATGAATCATAAGGTAAATATCTGATATGCAAGATATCTGTTATGTAACACCTGTGGGGGTCATGACACACAACTTGAGAACTGCTGATCTAGAGCCTTTCATGGTGAGATATTGCCCCCAAAGTACCTTTCCTACTCTCTTAGAGCAAAGTGGTAGCTTTCTATTTAAGGGTGACAATCTCTTTAACAGTGACAGCTGCTTTCTTTGCACCCACTTTTTCTGCAACTTTAAGCTGGTTTGTGTTCCCTTTGTCACTGAAATGTACATTTTTTTCACATTTGCATTCTCTGTAATTTAAATCTGAGCAAAAGCAGTGAGCAACAACTATTCCACAGCCTGGATGTTGCCCCATCTTAAAACCTCCCAACAACTTAGTTCACTGTGTTTGACTCTCTCAAGTTTTCAACACATTACCAGAAAGCAGCCATATATCATTATCTATATCAATATAATCTATATATCTGTATATAAATATGTGTGTGTTGACATGTTGTAAAATGAATGACTTCTATCCCAAATCATGAAAAAGTGCTCATTTCTCTGCCAAATGTCATGATCTAGGCTTCCACTGTATATTTCTCTTAGCATTTTGGTCTTCCAAAATCCTAGTACCATTGCACATTAAATTCTGTTTACAGTACTGTAGGATTATCTGGCTTGCCATTCCAACTTTTCCTACCTTCTTCACCCAAACCAGTTCCAAAGACCTCTGAACTATGTAGTCATTTCTGTCACAGCAACAGTTTCATTTCTAGTACCATTTTCTATATTGATTTCTACTTTCATTTCTGTGACTAGATAACCTACAAAGGCAACATAAGGAAGGACTTATTTTGATTTACAGTTTGACAAGGTACAGTCCGTTTTGATGAGGAAGGCTTTGGCAGTAGAAGCAAGAAATGGCTGGCCACATTGCTTCTGTAGTCAGGAAGCAGGGAGGGATGAATGCAGGTGCTCAGCTCATTTTCTCCTGTTTTCTTTTTTATTCACAACAGGACCCAAGTCCATCAGATGGTAAACATAATTGTATCTCCTAGGTAATTTCTAATCTTGTCAAGTTGACAATGATTAGCTGTTAAAAATATAGCTAATTAAACTATTTAATCAGTATTTAGATTATTGTCAATTGATTTTGAACAATTAATCTTTAAGCAGACATTATAAATGAGCACACAGACACACAGGGTGGATCTTAACAAGCCTTGGCCTAAACTGTGCAATCCTAGCCCATCTAAGGTAGCTCTTAATTCTATTACCCAAATATGACCCCATATATACATACGTCCTCTTGGACTGCCATTCTCCACGATATGCCGATGTTCCTGGCCATGTGGAATGAGGTTCCTTTTTCTAACCCATGGTGTGTGCCTCCTTCCTGCTGCTCCTGGCTAGAATGCGTTCTTCTCTGTCTAAAGTGCAGGCTTCCTGCTCTGATCCCAGGAAGTCCCACCTTTCTCTGTCTTTGCCCAATAGGAATTATCTCCTGATGGGAGATTTCTTTTTGAGGAATTATCTCCTGATGGGAGATTTCTTTTTGATGCTCATTTTCTTCTTCCAAGTCAAATGGGAACTGTCAGGAGCTGACTGTCTTAAGTCAAACGATTCTTATAATAATAAAAACATCTTTAAATGCCATTTTCTATATGCCTCTGAGGGTTTTGAAGACATCTACTATTTTATTTATAAATCTATCTATCATTTATCTTTGAACAAGTAAACTGTACATGACTATCTGTTTAACCTATTAAGTCTATTTTGTGATAAATTAAGACTACTATTTGACATGACCAGAACCTTGACTGGCCAGCAACTTGTATTACCCAGACTCCTAAATAGATTGCAATAGCAACCCATAAAACGATCGGAAGTAAACCTATACTTTTAAATGATTTGTATAGGCACAATACCTTATATAAGTTGAAATGTATATAATATGTGTCTAAATATAAAATTATATATAAATGAATCAAAAGTTAACATTATTTTTGAATAAATATACAAAATTCTATACCAATGTATGGAAAGATAACCTTATTTGAGAATAACAATAGTATTGAGTTTCAGAACAGATTCAATAATCTATCCTTATATCTTATCATTTCTATATTATATACATATATCCCCTTCTTTTTCTTTTCAAGTCTTTTCCCACTATATAAGAGAGAAAGAAGGATAGATAAAAGAAAAAGAAATCTTCAAGTCTAACTTTCTATACCTTGCTTAACAAGACCATATAACAATTTGTAGCCATTACCCCTAAACAACATTTATAACACATCAAATGACCAAAGAATCATCCACCCCACTTTTTGGGAATGGGACGTCACGCTCTTAAAACTTCTTCCTGCTGAATTGGGTCACAGAAAACCTGTTTAGGGGCCCAAATAAAATGAAAAAAAAAAAATGGCTAAGCAAGTAAATTGTAACATTTGTTGTCCAGTCTCTATGTGCTCAGCAATTTGAATGTCCTGAGCAGTTTGTAGTCTGGACTTTGGGTAGGAAAGTTCAGGACTTTATTGCTGTCTTGTCTGGAACAGCCTTTGAGGCTGAGCCATCTCAGCAAGCTGTTGGAAGTTCTTCTGGGCAGATTTTTGAGGAAACAGCTATTGAGGCAGTCTATGAGGCTGGATCATCTGGGTTACTTGTCTTGTCTTCTTTGGACTCTGGTCCAGTTCTGAAAATACATAATTTCTCACAAGTAACATATAGTTCTTCAATTACCAAAATGCCTTGGATGTGCAGGATGCACAAGTCAATTAAGGAGTATTTTCTGTTCTTTGAACAGAAGAAAGACATTTGTAAGTCTCCATTCATGACATATAAAAACATGGCATGTAATAGTATTACATATACATGCTATAATTAGCCATCATGGTCACTGTTGTTAAGTAGAGTAACATTAGGAGTCCATAACTTATTCATCTTATAAACTTGTACCATTTCACTATTATCTTCATATTCCTCACCACTATCTTCAATACCCCAGTAACTACAATTCTTATTATCTGTCCATGAATTCAGCCATTTAGGCTTAATGTATAAATGGTATCACAAAGTATTTATCTTTCTATAACTGGCTTATTTGCCTAGTATAATATTTTACAACTTCATCAGTATATTTGTAAAAGGGAAGACTTCCTAATATTTTAAGACTAACATTTATTTGCATATATTATATTTTCCTTTTTTCATTCATCCATCTATAGAAGTTTGACTGAAGAAGTTCACTGAAATTTTCAGGAAAAATAAGAGCTATGGTGGATGGAAACTGCTTAGACAATCAAGTGAAGAATGATTTGGTCAAATCTTTTATTCAACTGTATTATTCTAGAAGTATTATGGAAGATACAGTATATGAAGATAGATCAGGAGCTTACAGAGCATTGTTACATAGTTCAGTAAGAGAGGCTTGAGACTGAGACTGATAGAGGTAACAGAAAAAGGATGGGCAGAGGTATTCCTAAGATAGATTTAGAAAATCAAAGCCTTGTTGATCAGAGATGGGTGCAGGTAACAGCACAAGCAGGGAGAGATGAGGCTGATGTGGGGTGATATAGATGGTACCTCTTGGACGATGATGCTACTTTCCAGGGTTGTGAACCCAAGAAGACAGGTAGGTTTTGAGGTAGGTAAACATGGAAGTCATGGAGTTAATACAGTGAATGCTGAGTATGTAAGATCATGACTGTAAATGAAGAACAACACTTTCTGTTTTATATGTGAGGAACTTAAGCCTCAGGCTAGGAATTTATACTAGGTTATGGAGCAGGAATCAGCAGAGCAGTTTATCTCCTGGGCTGAAACCACCTTGCCTTAGAGATGATGAAGGGGTTTATTTTGGTCTGTATAGTATCCAAATCCCCCCTAGGAAGTGGCACGTAGGTGTCTCATTTCAAATTTTAAACAAGGACACCTTTCAGAGGGCCATGGGGGGATTAAAATAAAATGTTCACAAAGGTTTCTTTTAAAAGCCATAGTCATTCATTTTTGACTGTTTGCCATCTACAACATGAGTTGCTGTAGAAGAAGCCAGTGCCTTCAGTTCTGCTTAACCAGACATACACTTATTGAAGACCTACTATGCGCTTGGTGCTTATTGTGTGCTACGTCATTATGAACAAGTATGTTGTGGTCCTTTCATGTGAGTTCAGAGTGAACACCTTTATCAAGCCTGTATTTGGAAGGGGAAGGGCAAAGGCAATTTCTCCCTGAGTGACATTATTATTAATCCTTTTAAAGCTTTAGTTTTCACAGTTAAGACAAAGGACTTTATTCTCCAGCATGGCTTTCCATCTCTCTGGCTTGTGGTCTTACCCCTGCCCAGGTATACTCGTTGTTATTGGTACCCATTGAAAATTTGCACAGCGCTTTGTTTGTCCTTGACTGTCTTTTCCAAATCTTCTGCAGGATAGCTGGCCCCACCAAAATGGATCTCAAGTATTGACAGTCAGAGAAGAAAATAGGGTAGAAAATCATGACATGCTTCCTGACAGCATAAGCCTCCAGGAGGATGTCAGGTTTTCCTTGGAGACACTGAGCCAGAAGGTAGATCAAATGCTGGAAGGGGGACTGAATAGACAGTCCAGTTATTGAGAGGATAAATAAGGTCACCACCTGGATGTTTTCCATGTCATACTTCTAAGATTTCCTGACCACAATGTTTCCTCTGAGGTTGTGCAAGATGAACAGCTGCTTCTGGGTAGGATGGGTAGTGTTACTGCAACTTTGGTTACCTGTGCTGAAGATCTGCTTTTCCTCAGCCAGTGGGCCCACTTTTAACCTCCGATCTCCATGTGCGGCTTGTAGAATTATGGTGAGATTTTATCCCACGGATCTCAAGACTCTTTTTCATTTCCTTAGCAACTTCTCCTTTTAAAGACATGCAGGAGATGAAATTCTCTGCAATTCCTGAAGGAAGTTTGATCCTTACTTTACATTCACGTGTGTGTTGTCTACTGTAGCTGCCATTTGATTCTCCTACTCAAGCCATAGTCTCTCCCCAGCCAGAATTTAGAAACTTCACTATCCCTCTGGTCTCCTGAACTAGTCAGCATTTGGGGTCATGACATGGCAATCTTTTAACCAACATCCATAGCACTCCACTATCTCTCTAGGTTACAGTTTCTAATTTAGCTTGCTTCCTCTGTAGGGACCATCCAAGGGAATTATTTTTTGCGTGAAATTATTTTTGGAGATTCTCCAAATCAACAAGTCCCTTTTCCACCCTCAAGGGCTCCGAGGGCTGCAGATTTGCCAAAATTAATAGTATTAATCTGTCTATCATATTAGAAACTCATTGTGTAGAGAATAAAAGGAGCTATTCTGTCTAGGCTCAGCCCTGTGTGACATTGTTTTCTTCTCTGCTGCCATAATCCTGTGTAGTATTTTGGGGTGCTCCCCTGAATACAAGCTTACCCCTTTCCTAGAATCTAAAATCTTATGGTACCAGTAGTCATAAAGAGCCAAGAGACCATTATGTTCTCTAGCCTTATGGTCTACTTGGCTGGAGTTCTGAGTCCTTCCAGACTACTTTGTTACATAGGATCAAGGGCTGTAGCCTCAGGAAATGGCTATTAGAAGGCTAGTTCCTGTAAGTAGGCCTTTGGGATCTTTGCCTTTTGTTAATTCTTGATCCAATAAGTGAAAGTTAGAGGGTGCCCAGGAGAAAAAGGCAGCAGTAGTAGTTTTGAAACACGTACAAGAGCTTACATAAAGCAAATCTCTCATTTAACCAATGCCCAAAATGATGTGAGATGGGATATTTCTAACTTGCCTTTTACAGATGAGAAAATTAAAACAGAGTTAAAAAATTCATTCAAGACCACCCAGCCTAATTTGTGGTCGTCTTGAACCCACAGGTTTTGCTTTCTGAAGGCAGTGGTGTTTAGCTGCTCATTCAAGTTTTGGCATTATAAGCATTTAACTCACTTATCAGTACAGCAGGGTGCCAAACCTGCAGGGCTTTAGATCTTGCTCAGCATAACAAACACTGAACGGGATGTCAACCTAATATCTCTTTTGGACATGTGAATACCAGTTTATGATCCATCTTGATATCAGCTGGATTACGTGGGCTTTATGAGGACTGGTAACATGTTTTAATGTAGAATTCTGACATTCATGAAGGAGACCTACATGAAATAGAGCTGGTATCTCTATCCTGGTATAGTGAACTTTGTCCCATTGTTAATTAAGCAAACACCTTTTAAAGTCCCAGGCTGACGTCATGTTTGCTTAATGTCATTGTTGGACACGTATAAAGCGTTAAATAACTTAAATGATTATTTCCCTTCAACTAGTCTATTTTGGTACTTTTTGCAGTGCAAATAAACATCCCTTTCTTAGTGATACTAACTTGTGTTATTTACTGAGTGCAGTTTGCTAGCTATAGATTCAAGTTCAAATGTTTTAAAAATTATTAAACCCTTGGATTGCTGTCTGCGTCATTTGACTTGCTGCTTACCAATACTATCAATCAAATTCAGAATCTTTCCTATTTCTATTGGCCACAAATACAGCACTGATAATATTTTTGGCTAATAAAATGGCCCATTTTGCCTTTGTGTGAAATGTGTTCCTGGATATTAACTGATCTTTTGACTAAATTCTTCAGCTGAGTTGAGATATTACTATGATCAAATTAATGAAAGAATTTTGATTTGATTTTACTTATGGATTTAAAATGAAACAACTTTGATCTTATTTCAAGTGTATAGGCAGGTATACATGTTTAAATATTTTTCTTCATTAGAAAGGTCTTCTGGAGTGATGCCTGGCACAATGTTTTGCAGGCATCATTGCCCCATTTAGCATATTTTCTAGAAAAAGAAAACATTTGATCTAAGGAAGAGAAGAATTTGGCAGATCGACAAATGTAATGTGAGATATTCCTTATTATATTGCTAATATAATGGAGTAACCACTGGTGGTAAGAAAATGAATACTTTAAACATTACAGAAGGTAGGGACTGGTGACACGGCTCAGTGGGTAAAGGTCTTGTGTCAGAAGTGTGAGAACCTGAGTTTGCATCTCCAGGACCACATACATGTAACTTTCTGTCTGTAATTCCAGAACTTAGTTGGAGGAGATAGGGGATGCCCTGAGCAAGCTAAACTAAATGAATTGGTGAGCTCTGAATTCAGTGACAGATCCTGCCTCAATTAATAAGGTGGAGAGTGATAAAGGAAGACCTTACTTCAACTTCTGGCCTTCATACAGTTACACACACCTGTACACACACACACACACACACCTGTACACACACACACAGCACACACACATGCACACACACATGCACACACATAGGCACACACATGCACACACATAGGCACACAAACAGGCACATACATACAGGCACACACACAGTCACACACACAGGCACACACACAGGCACACAAACACAGGAATATACACAGACACACACAAGAACACACAGGCACACACACAGTCACACACACAGGCACACACACAGGTGCACACACACAGGCACACACACACAAAGGAGCACACAGGCACACACACAAAGGAACACATGGGCCCACACAGGTACACACACAGACACACACAGACACACACAGGCACACACACAGGCACACACATGCACACATATAGGCACACACATGCACACACATAGGCACACATACAGGCACATACATTCAGGCACACACACAGGCACACACACAGGCACACAAACACAGGCACACAAACACAAGAATACACACAGACACACACAGGAACACACAGGCACACACACAAAGGAACACACAGGTACACACACAGACACACATACACAGGCACACACACACAGGCACACAAACACAGGAATACACACAGACACACACAGGAGCACACAGGCACATACACAGACACATACACACACAGGCACACACACAGGCACACCCACACAGGTGCACACACACAGGCACACACACAGGCACACACACAGGCACACATACACAGATACACACAGGCACACACATACACAGGCACACACACAGGCACACAGAGGCAAACACACACAGGCACACATACACAGATACACACAGGCACACACATACACACACACAGGCACACACACAGACACACACACAGGACATACAGGCACACACACAAACACACATACAGGAATACAGAAGCACACACACAGACACACACACAGGTATACACGCAAGCACACATGTACACTATACATACCTGCATGCATATAACCCATACATGCAAAAACTATTTTTATTGCATTTATTTGTTCATTTTAATTTTTGTGTATGTGCTTATGTGCCTGTATTGACTGTTTATGATGTGTATGTGTGTGTTTCTTTCCCTAGAGGCTAGAAAAGAGCTTTGAATTTCCTTGGAACTGGAGTTACAAATGGTTGTGAGCTGCCTGATATTGGTACTGGGAACTAAATGCAGATCCTTTGGAAGAAGAGCAATTCTCTTAACTGCTGAGCCATCTTTTCAGACTGTTTGTGTATTATCTGCATTTATTTGCCCTGGAACTTACTCTATAGACCAGGCAGGTCTCGAACTCACAAGGATCTGCCTGTCTCTGCTTCCTGAGTGATGGGATTAAAGGTATGCACCATCATCATCCTAATACTTATGTTGTAAGATAAGGAAAAAACTTGTATGTTATTTTTACATATATGTAAAAATGTTTGAAACCTGAAAGCCTGAAAGTTGATGTAAAAGTGTGAATTTATATAATTACTTAGTGAGTTGGCTTAATTAAATTATTTTCAATATGGCTAGTCTAAAGTTTATTCAAGTAATATTGTATAGACTCAACAGGTTATATTTAGGAATACATATGTATATACAAAGACATAGAAGATTGTACTAAAAATTAGTGAAAAAAGAGACTATGAATTTGAAGGATAGTGGGGAGGGAGAGGGTTTGGGGGGAGAAAAGTGAAGGGATAAATGCTGTAATTAAAATACAGTCTCAAAAATAAACAAAAATTATTATTTAAAACAATCTAAATGTCCCACATATAATGATTTATGAGATGCAGAGGCATCATTAGAAAACCTGCTAATAATAACTCAGCTATGGGGTTTTGAGTAAGGCTTTGGTGGGTTTTCATGTGTGAAGACAGATAATTGGAGTGCAGTTGATGTGAGTTCAAATTCAGATGCTGGGACTTGACAGCTTTGATTAGCTCACTAAAAGCTCAGGATCACGAAGCTTCCTATCAGAGCTGTGAGGGTTGGATGAAAATACTTATGAATAATGCTGGGAACAAGTGAGGATTCATCTCATGAATGGCAGCTGCTATTTCTGCCACCATGACAAGTGAGACTTCTGTCATGGGTGAACTTTTCTCCTCTAAGGTTCAGAGCTTTGCCACTTACTGGGCAATGCCTCTTCTTCTTATGTTGGGAGCGTGTGCCACCCTTCTTGAGAAAAGTGCCACAAATCTTCTAAGAAAGGTGATTGTGCTTGTTGATGGATAGCAGTAAGACTTCTACTGCCATTTTTGTAAAGCAAAATGGAACTTTAAAAAAGTCTGGTGTAATTCAAAACTTTGAAGTACTCAGAGGACTTGAAAATCATGTCATAGAGCTTCCTCATTATGAATGGCTTGGAAAATTCTTCTTTCTTTTCTTTTCTTTTTTTGTTTATCACTTCAAATTACATTTCCATTACAGTCCCCTCTCTCCACCCTTCCCGGCCCCACTCTTCCACCCTTTCCCCCCTTTCCTACCGAAACTACTCCTCTGGAGTGGGTTGCTCCTACATATCAGCCCCCTCCGTTCAACAGTTATATGAGTGTTAAGAGCTTCCTCTTGCACTGGGGGCCTATATGGCAACTCCTTAGGGAAAATTGTCCCACTAACAGGTAGCAAGGTCTATGTTCCTGTTCCTTGTGGTGTGTTGGTTGTTAAATAGTTATCCTGTACTACATGGCTAAAATCCAATTATAAGTGAATAGATGTCATGTGCATCTTTCTGAGTCTGGATTAGCTCACTCAGGATGAGCTTTTCTAGTTCCATCCATTTGGCTGCAAATTGCATGATTCCATTGTTTCTGATAGCTGAGTAGTATTCCATTGTGTAGATGTACCACAGGTTTTTTTTTTTTTTTAATCCATTCTCGGTTGAGGGACATCTGGGTTGTTTCCAGTTTCTACCTATTACAAATAAAGCTGTTATGAACATAGATGAGGAAACTTTCTTGTGGTTTGGTGAGGAATCATTTGGATGTATACCCAGAAGTGGAATGGTTGAGACTTGAGGTAGAGCTATTCCAAGTTTTTAAAGATATTGCCACACTGATTTCTATAGTGGTTGTGCAAGTTTGCACTCCCACCAGCAATGGAGGAGGGTTCCCCTTTCTCCACAACCTCACTAGCATGTGCTGTCTTTTGAGTTTTGATCATAGCCATTCTGACAGGTGTGAGATGGAATCTCAGAGTCATCTTGAGTTGCATTTCTCTGATGATTAAGGATGTTGAGCATTTCTTCAAGTGTCTCTCAGCCATTAGGGATTCCTCCTTTGTGAATTCTCTATTTAGCTCTGTCCCCCATTTTTTGATTGGATTATTTGGTTTCTTGGCATTTAAATTCTCGAGTTCTTTGTAGATTTTGAATATTAGCCCTCTGTCAGATGTGGGGTTGGTGAAGATTTTCTCCCAGTCTGTAGGCTGCTGTTTTGTTCGAATGACAGTGTCTTTTGCCTTACAGAAGCTTTTCAGTTTCATGAGGTCCCATTTATTGATTGTTTATCTCAAGTCCTGAGCTGTTGGTGTTCTGTTCAGGAAGTTGTCGCCTGTGCCAATTAGTTCGAGCATTTCTCCCACTTTTTCTTCTAGTAGATTTAGTGTGACCAGCCTTATGTTAAGGTCTTTGATCCACTTGGACTTAAGTTTTGTGCAAGGTGATTAATATGGGTCTATTTTCATTCTTTTTTATTTTTATTTTTGAATTTTGAGATAGGCTTTCATGCATCCCAGGCTAGTCCCAAACTTATTATGTAGCTGATGATGACCCTGATTACTCATCCTCCCCACCTCCACCTTCCAAGTACTGGGATTATAGGCATACATTGCCATGCCCAAACTAAGAAAAAAATTTAAATCCTGTAAATCTTCACTTTCCTTTATTGGTGGAAAATGTAAATTAAAACTTGTTTTTCTGAACCTTTCTATTAAAGGGGTTTAGAGAGTAAGAGTCGTCTCTTCTTCTTCCTCTTCCTCTTCCTCTTCCTCTTCCTCTTCCTCTTCCTCTTCCTCTTCTTCTTCTTCTTCTTCTTCTTCTTCTTCTTCTTCTTCTTCTTC
>CAJQZJ010033149.1:10473501-10486729 GCA_907164525.1 Lophiomys imhausi
TCTTCTTCTTCTTCTTCTTCTTCTTCTTCTTCTTCTTCTTCTTCTTCTCTCCTTTAATCCAGAGCGACCATGCTCATTACTAAAAGTGAAATGCATGTCATCACAAATGAAAACATCATGATCTTGTTTTCTCAGCATCATCTGGAAACTCTGTGTGGCTGGAAAACAACACATAAGATCATCCCAAATAAGGCTCCCGATTTATTTAGTCTCCTATTACCAGGCTCTTCTCCTTGGACAGGGAGTTGGTAAATTAGTCAATTTGTATCTTGCCAGTTATGTCTGATAGCATGGAGAAACAACCACATCCGTGAAAACTGCAAATTAATTAATTAATGTAGTTATTGGTAAGTATAAACTGCAATATTAGGCCGGTGGAGTAGCCGGCAGCTTGGCAGAGGAGCAGGTGTCCTGGCCCAAGTGTCTTAACCGGCTGCCTAACTTATCCTGGAGAAACAACCCCGGGACCAAAGGTGGCCTATACCACCTATAACCTAAACTCTGTTAATTAATATAAGTTGTTATATTAGGCTGGTAGAATTACTGGCAGCTTGGCGGGAGATTCACCTGGGCTCAGGGGTAGTCTGGGAATCCAACAGCCCGGGACTGCATGGACTGAGGGCCTATAAGCCGCTGCAGTCTTTTCCCCAATAATTAAACACACCAAGACCTTTTAATATTTTAATGCTTAGCCCTTAGCTGGGCAGAAAGAGTATAGGAAGGCAGGACTTCCTCATATCAGCACAGGAACTCAGCACTCACACACAGACTCTCGCTTTTTCCACCAGGAGACACAGAAGGAGACAGATGACTGGAGAATTGCTGGAAGGTACCTGCAGGCACATGGTGGTTTGGAATTAGGTGATCTGATCCGGGTTAACTTAGAGTAGCTAATTGAGAGTCTGCCCAGCTAATTGGCCATAGCGACTTTTATTAACCAATCAAGAGAATGCCTCAGAAGGGGCGGTAACCAGATCTCAGCATTGAATTCAATGTATCAGAAACAATATTAGACCTTCCCTCAACACATCCCATATTAGTTTTCAGTGTTTATGAAGGGCTGGTATGCACGTTATCTCATTGGTACTAAGGCTAGCTCAAGGAGACATGGGAGGAGTTACATGGGGGAGGGAGGAGAGAGATGGTGAAAATACATCAAAGTCATGTATAATATTAATTTTTCAAATCCTGAAAATACGCGAGAGGTGAATCTGATGTATCAGGGAAACTGTGGCAGCTGATTATTCATGTATTAAGTTGCCTGGATCATGAAATACCACATACCTGGTTGAACAGGTGAGATGAGTGATGAGTGGGAAGACTCAGTGGGAGGACTCAGCAGGAGGACTCAGCCAAGCAGATGGCTCTTTGCCAATGTGAATTGATATTATTCCATCTGTTCAGGGCCTGTGGAGATCATGAAGAAACTTTCCCCCTTTTATCCTCCTTACTTGAGCTGAGCCATCTCAGCTCACTTCTTGTGACTGGATTGGGGTTTACACCATTGGCTTCTCCAGTGTCCAAGTTTTCAGCTTCACCCTGGCTATCCTGGTGGGTCTCTAGGACCATGGAAAGTCTCAACTTTGATAATCTCATGAACCCTACCTTATCTATTTCATATCTGACTTGCTGACTCTGTGGAGAATCCTAAAACAGAACATATTGGCCACCCTTTTACTAAGACATTTCTTCAAACAAGAGTTTCTTAACCTGTGGGTTATGGCCCCTTTGTGGGGTTGAATGAGCCTAGCATAGCCTAAGACCATGGAAAACCATAAATATTACATTACAATTCATAACAGTAGCAAATTTACAGTTATGAGGTAGCAATGAAATAATTTTATGGTTGGGGGTTCCCACAACACGAGGAAGTATTTTAAAGCATCCTAGCATTTGGAATGTTGAGAACCACCACTCTAAACTAAATCTGAGATGGGCTCACTTGGAATTTAAATGGGGAACACTGTCAAAAATTCCTTTCAGGAGTCAGGAATTATTAAATTTTCCTAAATATGCAGGACATCCATGTGAGAAAGCCCTGAAGGAAGAGGAAGCCAATGACTCTATTGGAAGAATGTGCCATTTCCTCAAGAATGTTTTGGGGTTGTCAAGGCTGATCAAGATGAACCTTCAAACCTTGTGATCCTTATCCATTGTGATACCTTGTGATCATGGTACTTCCATGAATACCTGCCTACCGAAGGACCATCCAACTCTCCATGGACACATTCTCTTGTTTCCTCTCTGTTCACCTTCTCTTCTAACATTGTTAGTTAGGATTTCCATGCGGATAAAGCATGTTGCTTACATTGCTCCCTGAACTGCCCAAAAAAGCACAAGGATTGGGAATGTCCCTCACTTCTGTCCTGCCTCCCTGCTGGGCTGAGATGTATTTCGGGGCTGGAAACTGTGGCTTCCTTTTGAAATTCATAAACCTGTAGAGTCTGGAGCGTGATAGGGACTTCAAACAAGAGCATGGTTACT
This sequence comes from Lophiomys imhausi, assembly GCA_907164525.1. NCBI lineage: Eukaryota > Metazoa > Chordata > Mammalia > Rodentia > Muridae > Lophiomys > Lophiomys imhausi. Next base: position 10,475,986 of record CAJQZJ010033149.1, read on the forward strand.
TGCTGCCAATGGCAATTTTCCAGAGGGAAGTGGGTGGGTGAGGGGTGACTTTGAGATAATACCAGGAAGTCATATAATCAGTGTCTCTGGCCATCAAGGCTGGGGGATTGCTCACTCTGGATCCTTTTATGACTCTTTTAATAACCAGTTGATGATTGACCATGCATATGAAGGGAAAGATTAAAGATTTCTTAGCAAAAAATTTTGGCCTGAACTTCTGGCATATATATTTACAATAGCCAATTATGTGAATAAATGTTAAGAAATAGGTTTTGGTAACATGTCTTACTCCATCTTGCTCAGGCAACTAAATGTGCATTTTTAAACAATTATAGCATTGGCATTTTTCATTCCTCTATTGGATATGAACAGTGTATGTCAGTAATAGGAAGATCTCCAGGAAAGGAGTCTGTTGTTATGGGGTCAAACTGAGGCAGACATCTGTTTGGAAGACTCAGGCTCATCTCTCATTTCCCCAAAGTACCTCATCAAGGTTAAAGAAGAAAAATTTGGCTTTCTCCTTTTATGTCTCAGACTCCTAAATCTATCCTGAACTGTGCAATTGTGTTTTCTTGAGAAGTCAGAGCCAAGTATAGATCAGGTGTCTTTGCTTTACCTGGCCTGGCTGATGGCAATAATCAAGTTCAACACTTAATTGTCAAATTTCCTGTGTTGCCTTTGTGCTGTTTAGACAGGGGTCCAGAATGCTTGTAAAGACCGGGCCATAAATAAAATAAGATTGCACACAGGGGTTTGGAAAATGGAACTTTTACGAAGCCCCAGAAGGAAAACAAAGGGACTTCAGGGTGAAATATTTAATTACTTCATCATTGGAAACTAATTACCAATTGGGGACTGTTTTCATTTCGGAACAGAGATTGATTAGCAGGATCTCGAATGTTCTAGTTTCCTTACTACTGATTACATCTTTCACAGAAGAAAAATGGGTTCGTTTTAACAAGCTCCAGTCAAACTAGACACAAGCAAAGTTCTCCAAGAGTGATTGCCCAGGGTTAGTGTTATTCAATAGGCAAAGGGGTATTGAGTTCAGGGTTTTTCCTAGTAGACTATTAGAGATAAATTTTGCATTTGGGATTTCCTCTCCTGGAATGGGTGAAGCTGTATTTTTCATTCAGGAAGTTCATTTGTTTGTTCCACAAAGTGTTTCAATCAATGTTATACAAGTTTGGGCCTGGGGCCTTGAGGCTGAGTTCTGTCCCAGACACTGGACACAGATATATTGTTAAAACAAAAAGTTTAGAAAATTCGGGCATCTATAGCAATTTTGTGACGCTGAAGCATTGAAGCTGTGGGTACTTGGTGGACCACCACAGTGCCGAGAAGACAGATTCAGATGGGGCAGATCATTTTTGGGGTATTTAAAATGCATTGTTGGGTATCCATTGCCCAGGCTTGCATCTTCTTGTCGTGATGTCCCCATGTCACACAGGTGCTCAGTCATCTTGTGCTCACTTGCCTTTGTCCTTGTCAATTCTACTTTGTAGAAAGATGGGCTTACATCAGTGTGTACACTGAATTCTTGAAAGATGGAAAATTATTTCAGAACCCAAATTGTAAATGGGCTGTGGGTCTTGAAATGATGCTGCTTAGACAGACAGTCTTCCTGCTGGGTGGTTTTATCAAAGGGTTCTCTAATACAGTAGAGAGACTTCCGGGAAGAGGTAAGAGGCATGTATTCCAGTTCTGGATCTACATTTACAGTATATTCCGTATTGCTTACCAGTGCGGAACTTTTGAGATAGGGAATGTGAGAGGACATGGGAATGCTCAGTCTTTAGATGAAAATGATTATTTGGCAACTACGATGGATGCTACTCATGGTGACTTATAACATGTGCCACGTTATAAGCACATAAATGTGCTGATTTATTGTGCCCTTCCCAGTATCACTCCATACTGGAATCAAGATTTCTTCTTGGAGACAGGGGCAAATTCTAGTTTACAAACTGAAAGCAAATGTGGGCATCTTCTACACTACTGTATGTCTGTATCACTAGCTCAGTGATTGCCTGGTTTGCCTGACTTCCTGTGGTTGGCTATGGATGAGCCCAGGCTAGGACATGACTCTCTTGGAAGAGAGTCAAAGTGTATTTGGCTTAGAGAAGCAGGGTCACTACTAGCTCAAGGATGGATTTGGAATTGAGCATGGGAACTCAAAAACTTTAACAATGAATACTTTCTGAATTTGCAGTAACCAAAAAGTAACTCAAAATCCAATGTGTAATGAATCTGAGGTATTCTTGGCTTAGGTTGGAGACTGTTGTCTGCTATGAAATGAAGTGTTTTTTTTTTTTATGGTATATTCAAAATTTTTCTGTTCTTCCAGAGGTATGATGGCTTAATACCAGAAAACAAAGATTTAATATTTTCCTATTGTCATTCTTCAGCACGTGTCAAATTTGTACATCTTTGGACTTGAGTTACTGACTTGAGTCTCATTAAATATCATTAAATGAAAATTTGGCTTGGGATGAAGGCTGAAGAGCCATCACTTTTTGAAATGCCCTAAACATACTAATGCCATTTTGTACTACATGCTTTATGCAAAGTGATAACTTCAGCACTGATGGTTATAAGATAAAAATATCAGTAAACTGTGGATAATAATTAATGGCATTCTGTCCTATAGTGTCAAATATTTAGCCAAGATTCATTTTTTTAAACTAAAAACTAAGAAACATGTGCATGTCATTAGTATGCAGATCACTTTCTTCTTTAATAAGTGATAAAATGATATGTACTACAGAATTATTTTAAAATAATTTTTAATATAATACTTTTAATAATTCTGTGATTAAGATAAATTTATGATTTGTTATCAATACATATTTGATTGGTATATTTACTTTATTGACCTGTCCATCTAGGCAACTCCTAGAATCAGAGTTTCAATAAACTGAAAGGTAATTTGATCCTCTATTTTCTATTTAGGTCAAAGGGACAAACCAAAGTGTGTGTGTGTGTGTGTGTGTGTGTGTGTGCCTGTGTGCCTTTTTGTTTGTGTATCTGTATCTGCATATGTGTCTGTATCTACATTTATATCAATAGCTTGCTGAGTCCATCTCTATCTTGCTGATTTCATTTAGTGTGGCACAAATGTACTTTTGTTTAGGACTGACTACTTTGGATTAGATAACGTAGCAGCAGGATTGTCTTTGGAAAGAACTGATCATCCGTGTCTTAGCAGCCATGAATTATCTATAGTTTTAGGAGTGGGGCTTTGTGAGGTTAGATTTCTTCCATCCACACTGGCACGTCAGCTAGTGGTGTGATTGTGTAGATCTTATTATTAACCTAGGTGGCTCTTAACCTACATGAAGTCGACAGCCAAGACTAAAGCTTATAGACAGAGTCTAGGGTATTTATTTTGTGGGTGGCTGTGGTATTTTGAAGATTTAGAGGGGTGACTGGGAAGTGGTTGAGACATTGTCTCATGTAGTTGAAAATGACCTTGAACTTCTGTTCTTCCTGTCTTCAATTCTCCACTGCTGGGATTATAGGAATGTGCCATCATGCCTGGTACAAAAGGGATTCTTAATAAGATTCCTTTGAGTGGTGAGTTGTCTACAACTTCCATTTTTTTTTTGATACTGAAGTTTCATGTTTTCTTATGCTCTGTAATGTCTAGAAAATCCAAGTGTCAGGGTAGGTTTTATAGAGGATCCCATGTGAAGCCCTTTTGTACAGAAAGTGAAGCTGAGATATATTGCTTTTAGCTCTTGGTTTTTGAAGGGCAAATGCATTTAAATAGTTGCATTAATTCTTAAAGATTTATTGTCTGGCAGTGAAGTTGTTCAAACTGAGTATTTCCTCTGGCCCTTACAATAGTACTGAAGTAGGTTGTACTGATGTGCAAGCAGTATACGTAACATTTATCTAGCCCACTTACATGACTGACCTGAGGCCCCAGCTGTGAGCATTGAAGTTGGCCCTGACATTCAGCTACTGAGGTTCTTAACCCCTGTGCCTCCTGTCTCTTGTGCCCTTCACTGCCGTGATACCAGGAGGCAGCATTGGCCTCAGGCCCTGCTACCCTTGAGGGTGGTTGTTTGTGTTGCTGTTTCCTTCAGTCATTGGCTCTGATTTGTCAGTAATGCACACTTGTCAAAGGCACTTAGGATGCAGAAGCCTGTGAGGACATGTTGACAAGGTTTCCAAAAGCCCATTACACTTACTGGTCATGGGGCAGAGAATGGAGTGCAGGCTTGTTGGGAGGATCATAAAATCAAGGAGGGCAGGTACATGTCACATTTATCCTTGACTTCTCTTCAGTCACCTAGAGCTTGGTATCTCCTAGAGCTGGAATTCCAATAAATAAAAAGGTGATTTGATTCTGCATTAGTTTTCATTTAAAGCAAAGGGACAAACCAAAGATGTGTGTGTGTGTGTGTGTGTGTGTGTGTGTGTGTGTGTGTGTGACAAAATAATGGTGTTAATTGTATTTCTTCCTTAGTTAACTACTGAGCTCTGAACTGTGCAAGCCTGAAGTCTCTCCTTGGATGTCTGCAAACCTTATTGGGTAGATTGTGCACTCATTTATTTTAAATAGATTTTTTTGGTCACAGCATGGTCCATCTACTCTGGGATGTGTGTGTGTGGGTGTGTGTGTAGGGTTTCTGAATTGTGCTGCTGTCTTGAGCCCTTACATCTATCTGGCTTCCCATCATGAGAATCATTTCTTAAGTTAAGGCTGTGTTCTTTGGAAACTGCTGATAACGAGCAAACATGCCATCAGAAGGGAAGCATATTAACCTTCCAGAAGCCCCTGATACTTGACACAGATTACAGTATTTATATTGTGAGGAGTAAGGAGTAAAATTGGAAGGCAAAGATCCTGGGTAGGGAAGCAAGGATGGAAGGATGACCACTGGCGATATGTCCACTCCCTGGTGGCTTAGGCACTGCCTCTCCTGGTGGACAGCATGCATGCTTTCCTTTCCTTTCCTGCGTACCCCAGGTCATGTTCTTGGTCCTTTTGTGGAAGGTGTACCACGCATTGCATGGGATTCTGACTGAAGAATGAATGAAGGGAGGCATAAATAGGCTTTGCCTTTAATTTGCCTCCATCACTGTGGGAGTGTCCATGAATGTTTCACCAGGAGAGACAGGGTTGAATCAGAGAAGCATAACAAGGGTTTGTGAAGCACAGATCCAGGTTGCAGTGCCTCAGCAGGCATGGTGGATGAGGACCTCTGAGCTCCATTCTTCCCTCATGAAGGAGAGCACTTCCTGAGAAGCTATAAACAAGTCACATAGCTTAAAGTGTGTGTTTTTACATGGCTTTATAGTATAGCAAAAAAATATTGTGTACTTCCTGATAGGGTATGTAGAGAAGGGCACACCATCACTTTCGTAGAATGTTGACCCAGAGTGTACAACCTGAGTCTAATCTTTTCTCTTAAAAATGTCATGTTTACATGATATGGGATCCTGAATGGCAACCAGGAGAAGAAAATTAACAAAACCAAAAGACATTTGCCACAATGGATCTAATGAGATGAGGGTAGCATGGGAATGGATGCTGTGGGTAGGATGATAGTGTCACACCAAAGTTAACTCATGATTTCAGTAACTGTACTATAATGTATAGGAGCATACCCTTGTTTCAGGATATGTGCACAGATGTTTAGACTCAGAAGTGTTTCATGTCTGGATGTTACTCTTGAAGGGTTCAGAAAGGACTGAGCAGAGAATGATGAACCAGATATGCTAAAGTGTTAACTTTGGGGTGGGGGTCTAGTTGAAAAATACATAAGAATTCTTTATATTAGTTTTGTAACTTTTCAATAAATCTGAGTGACTCAATTGTTTCAAAATAAAATGTTTAAAATGCATTGTTTATGTCTGTAGCTCCACATCTAGGAGAAGGAGGCACCATAATGGTTTAGGACTTCTGGGTTTAGATCCTCATTGTACCATTCTGAGGGTGGATAATAGCAGAACACACTGGTGTCTACATTGACTGGCTGAGAAGCAAATGAACTGAAGCTCCTAGGAGGGGCTCTGAATAGTATAAGCACATGGCAAGTGTGCAATTTGTGCCAGCTCTTATACAATCTCATTCAAGATATAATTGCTGGTTGTTACTTATATAGATGTAGGTACATATCTGTTGATTAATTGTGACATTTTCTCCAATAATTTATTGTATTACCATACAATCACAATCACAAGGAAAACGACAGCCATACATATCACACCTACAGGTACAAACTTAGGCCAAGGAAAGTCACGAAGTTTACCTAAAGCCACCCCTCTCCCATGCTGATATTTGGAGCAACCTGGTACTGATCCCTGGTACCCTGACAACTAATCCTGGAGGAAATTCTTCTTTGCAGGTGCAGCCAGTATTATTGTCCCATTGGCCCACTTCAAAACCGAGTGAAAGGAATTTCCTGGGACAAAGTCCATTCAAGAGACCTTCCGTCATCCATGTTGTAATCTCCTTATCCACTGTCAAAACCTGTTGCGGTATTAATGTGTGTGGTTGGGAGGTAGGGCACAGATTCTTCCAGTGGTAATAGACTAATTCCTTGAACTAGTTTTAAAAAGTGGTGGCCAGCTCTAAGTACCAGGGGGTTTAACGTCTTCCTGGCAGGGAAATTTAGCTCACAGCCTACCTCAGGACCTTAGAACATCTGTCAGAAGAGTTTCTTATATCTGCCACATGTTCTGTGCATATCCTAGGGCACAATTGCACAAGTTACAGCAAACATTTGGCCATCCTGAAAACTATAGATTTGCTTGGAAAGAGCTTCAAATTCCCTTTAGTCTTCAGTCATTGTGTCTCTTTAAAAAAAATCAGAAAAACAGAACAAAACAAAACAAAACAGAATAGTCTTCATTCAATGAATAGTCTTCATCAGGACTTCAGGGGACCTGGAAACTGAATTCCTTTCTCTCAGAGTCCCATGATCTGTAGCAGGGCCTCCATATGACAGATGTTATTATTCTAAAGCAATCTTTGGCAACCCCAGTTGGGAGGGAAGCACCTCTCAATTTGTCAGGGATTATAATAACTTCCTTGTATTCGTTCACTGCGTTATAATGTGCACAGCTTTGTATTAGACATTTCTCTGGAGTCTCAACAAGTATGTGGTGGGGTAGAGGATGATCTACAATTCCTTTATGATAAAACCAGGGGCTCTCTGAGACTAAAAAAGACAACTCATCAGCTATGGCTAGGAGGTAGGACCCCAGGTCCAGCATGGGTACTCCACACTTACTGTCCTATTGGAGAACTTAGACTTTTTGGCAGGGCCACCTACAAATCATTGTTGTGCTTATTCACCGCCCCGTGTTCATCAAAGCCTCCCTGGCCTGCTGAGTTTAAGCATTTCTGGGTTCTCTCTCCAGCAGGAAATCTGGAAGGCTTAGGGAATATGGGAGCCTTCAATGAATTGTTTAAAAGGATGGGAAGCTGGGAGAGTAAATCTGTTACCAGCCTGATTATAGACTAGTGGTAAACAGTTGGAGCTGTGGTGAATAGAAGCTCTTGGTTTAAACCTGGACAAAAGTCTCCTCTATATACATTTCTCCTTATTAATTATATGAATTAACCTGTTTCAACAAAATACTCTCATACATGTATACAATGTGCTTTGATTATGTTCACCTTCCATTACCCTTCCTTTTCCCATAACTCATCCCCTTTCCCCTTTAATGCTTTTAAAAATAGATTCTGGTATGAGACAAAATGTGATATTTGTATTTCTGAGTCTGGCTTATTTCACTTAACATGATGATCTCCAAGTCTGTCCATTTTCCAGTAAATGACATGATTTTTGTTCTACATTATGGTGTTATCTACTCCCTTTTTGGATGCACACACACCATACATCCTCTACACATTCACCTGTTGATGGACACCCGTGTTGATTCCATAACTGCAAATCCAAATCATTAAAGTCAGAATGACTGTCATTGTGGAAACAAACTTTGGTAAGCCTAAAAAGTAAAGGAAACCTTTATTCATTTCTGGTAGGAACGTAAATTAGTTCACTAAGGAAACCACTGTAGAAGTTCTTCAAAGAACTAAAAATAGAATTACCATACAATTCATCACTCCATATGTATTTCAAAGCAAGAGCTGGAGATGCATTCATTCCTTCAGCTATGGTATTTCAGCTGGGGGGCCATGTGCTGAGTTCTCCCTCCTACATCACCTAGGTGAGAGGCTGCAGTCTTAGGAGAGCAGGCCCAGCACCTTTCCATAGTAGAACTAGCTATGCAAGTAGTGGTTGCAAGTCCAGAACCAGAGCTTTGAGTTGGCCCACCCCAACATCTACCCCATGGATGAACTGCTGGAGTGCAAGAGGAGGTCAGTTCCACAGCCCAGGACTTCAGGATCTCCAAGACACAGGACAGTTATGGAATATCTGGGAGGAGTTCCAGTACTGATGGAGTAGCAGAAACCAGGGGGCTCCTACCAGACCAAGGAGTCATTATAATCAATATAAATATGAATTTACAAGCAGAATGTGTGGACAAAGGGGAATATTGTGGGACATACTGAGATACACTGTAGCTTCCACAATGAGCTGTTATCTTTTTATGCTGGGACAGGTGGGTCTGGGGGGAGGTAGGAAATGGGAGGGAACAGGGTGCATGATGTGAAATTCACAAAATATTTTTTTCAGTAAAAAAAAGAATAGAAATTAAAGATTTGAACTCTAGATTTTCCCTACAGTGTCACCTTTTAAGATCTGAGTTATGAAATAGTTCATCTGAGATCTGGAAAGTTTTTTCTTTTGTTGTGACAAGAGAGGAAAGCCAATTTGGAAACTTCCCATGGGTTGCAGAGTATTCTCTAAATATGGACATTGTTATGGTAACAAGGGTGCCAGTGATGATAAAAATTACTTATAGGGAGTTGATTGCTTCATCTTTCATTCATCCTCAATCTCTCATAGGTGGTAAGGTAAAGTCCAATATATATAAACATTATATATGTAGAAGAACAGACTAAAAGGAGCTACAGATTGCTTTTTGCAGCATTTAAAAAATCAATTTAAGATATTTATCTCCATAAGCATTTTTTAGTAGAGGTAAAAAGGAAGGTCCTTTATCACAAGTAATCTATAAAACGCTTGATACTTCCATCCTCCAGGAAAATCAGATAAGCTGTCCCCTCCAGGAAACTCTCCTGGACTCACTGCTCATCCTCACCCAGCCTGGCTCATACAGCCTATCTCTTCCTCTAAAAAGGGGGGAGGGGATTGTATCTACCACACACATTAAGCTGCAATTCCCCGTCCTTGTGCTAGCTTGCTCTGTATTCATCCTTGCACTTTTGATGTCCACTGCAATTCCTGGTGTGTTACCTTTTGCATTAGGAAATACTTCTGAATGAATAGACAAATATCTACCAGCTAAGACAAGGCTTGTCTCATAAACACGCTGGAAATTGAAGTCAGGGAAATGTGGTTCACTTTTACCAGAAAGTGCTTACATATTGCACACTAAAACACGGGCTCCATGATCTGTGAAACCTCTTATGTGATTATCCCCACAAAAGCCTATGGCCTAGAAGGGACTCTCATGACCTCAGGTTGTTGGAGCAGTTTCATTTCTTCTTTACATGACATCTACCGACGACTGAGTTGATGGAAGACAGGAAGGATCAGAAGATGGCTTCTCCTCGGGAAGTCTTCAAAAAATCACACTGGCCTTTGGGAGTTCCCACCAGTGTATGGAACATAAGGACTCAGTATGATATGGGTGTACTTGTACATTTTTTAAAGGATTAAACATGATACAGTACTGGAAGTGAGCACAGGAGATTGAAGCCCTGGGTTTTATGCTTCCCCTTGCTACAGGCGATGGAAGGAATATTGTTTCTCCTTAAAATGATTTATTTAAATGTGTAAGCTAGAATTCTACTTAAAACCCAGTGTCTGAATGCACCTGTTTAAGTCAGCTTCTTGTTCTCTCAGGTATTTAGGCATTGAATTTTCCCCATTAGGAGAGTGATTGACACTGTGGTCCTTACAATAACACATGATTATAACTCTGCAAATGGCAATTACATTCAATGGAAACCAGATGTTGCTTGGAATTTGACTCTTCTGGTTTCTTGGTGAAGTAGATGAATTTGTAAAGTAGAAAACCACAGTCATTACTCAGATGGACTGTACATGAATTAATGACATAATATCTAAATCATATATGGTTGAAAATAATGATTAACTTAAACTATCAAGATAAGCTAATGAAAAACAGATTCTTAAAAATGGAAGATGCGTTTTCTTCAATATATTTTACTCATATGCTAATCACAAAACTAGCTTGGTTTTTATGTCTCTTCAGTCCCAAATAACAAAAAAAACTTGTTTCAAAAGAAGTCCTTTTTGGTGGTTCACATGTGGGAGAAAGTGGACAACTGTAATGGTTTTTCTTGGCTAGTGAGTTTTTCTAGCGTCTGAAATCAATCTTTTAAAAATATATTGTTGTTAAGGACAGTTAGCAGTGTTTTATGCTGAATTACACACATTATATTTCTAAGGACACATTTGGTATATGAGAGACCAGCTTTTCATGTCTGTTCAGAGCATATTCTTTAAGTTGCAACTCCTTTCTCTCTCCTGAGCCTACAAACAAATATGTGTGCCCATATGCATGCATGGGTTCATGGACTCAATCTCTCTCTCACTGCCCCTGTCCCCTCTCTATATCATACACACACACACACACACACACACACACACACACACACACACACACA
>CAJQZJ010033149.1:10495545-10560955 GCA_907164525.1 Lophiomys imhausi
CTTTCTTTCTTTCTTTCTTTCTTTCTTTCTTTCTTTCTTTCTTTCTTCAAGTTACTTCTCAATCACAATCCCCACCCTACTTCCCCCTCCGGTCCCACTCTCCAACCCTCTTCTCACTCACCCCCCATCTGCTTCCTTTTTTTTTTTTTTTTTTTTTAAGAAAACTTACTTAATTCTAATTTGTCAAAAATGTTATTTACATACTACTGTATGAAGAGAAAACTGAAGTGAGTTGATTCTGATTGGAGGATTCAAATCCCCTTTGACTATCAGCTGCTATTCAAACTGTCCTCTATCCGGGTTGGGAACATCTTGTTGGTGCTATTTGTTATTTATTTATTTATTTATTTGTTTATTTGTTTATTTGTTTATTTATTTATTTATTTATTTTAGTATTTTAATGGAATATCCTTTATTGATTGAATCTAACTGTGTATACATGTATACATGTAACTACTAAGAAAAATATTTGCAAAACTTTATAAGAAATCCCTCTTCCTCCCTCCTTTCTTTCATTCCTTTTCTCCCTGACCTTGTGTGATAGTTCTTCACTTACAACTTAAACTTGAACCCCCAAGGAGCCTAGACTCTTGACTTGTGTGTGAGGAATTTTCTTTTTTTTATTTTTTTCCTTTATTTTTTATTTCTTCAAGTTACATCTCAATCGCGGTCCCCTCCCTATTCCCCCTCCCACCCTCAACCCCCCATCCTCTTCCCTTTTTTTTTTCTTTTAAGTTTAAGGTATATCTTATTTCCCCCTACAGTTTCTCCTTTCAGTCCAACAAATGGCTCTTTCTCTTATAATAATAAATACAATACAGTACAATAGAGGGAGTTAGGCCACAGTTATGAGGGTTCTATGGCTTAACTTACATTCCCAATGACCAGTCCATATGTATTTGGTACCTGACTTTAACATTCTACTATCTAAACATCTCCATGAGTTTAAAGTTCTATATCTGACTCAACATTCATACTAATTGCAACACAATTTTAAAAGTATCTTCTTAGATCTATAACACTCTCTTGACTCCTAAACAACTCAAAATTTAATTATGAGACTTTATCTATCTGTTCTTCAATCACCTCAGAGACCTGAGAGGGATAAATATATCTGATTTTATAGGAAGTACAGGGTCTGCAGCTTCCCAAACTAAGAAATGACATACCAGTGGCTGCCTGGACAGGTCCCATTTTCTCTCCATACATTACAGCATCGCTCTTCAGTCGTTTGGCCCCGCTTCTCTGATAGACATTGATTGTAGAGCAGGGGTTATGAAGGACTTACCTACCCTGTCTTGTCAGAGCTAGGCTGTCGACTTACCTGCTTCCAGGTTTTGTCCTTTTTGGACAGCATTCTGTCTACAGTTGGATCAAGGGGCTTTTCCTACCAAGAGATAGGCTTGCGACTAATTCAATCATCTCCCACTGGAGATTCTTCGATGCTCATCTTCTACTTGGAGGAGAATAGGGGGTGCTGTCAGGAGTTGATATGTCTTGATATAAAAAAATCTAAAGTTACGAAAACAACTTTGAATGCCATGTTCTGCAGATCTCTTGAGGTTTTTGAAGAGGCCCTATCTATCTCTTATATTAGGGTAAGCAGATGTTGCTTGTCTCTTAGCAGGTTTATTTCTGATTAGCTTAGCAAGTAACTATAATAGGCTGTCATAGTACCTAACAGAATGACCAGCTTGCATAACCATTAGTTTGCATTTCTTAATTATCCTAAACAGTTCATGACAGTTAGTAGTAAAAGGCCGAAACATCACATTTCATTTTTTTTCTTTACCTCCTAACCCTTCCATCCCATTTCTCTGGGGTGGGGTGTCCTTATATAACAGTCCCTCATCTCAGTTGAGAGGTTGTATGAGGGCCAAGAGCCTCTTCATTCATTGGGGATCTATGAAGCAGTACCATCAGTGAAAACTGTCTCGTTGCCTGGGAGAGAGAACTACTAAACAAACAAATCAATAAGCATACAATAGATAAAAAAGACTAAAAAATAGAAAGAAATATTTAAAAAATAAAAAATAAAAATTAAAAATAAGAAGTCTATGTCCAAGTTCCCTTTGGTGTGTTAATTGTAGTATCGATATGTTCTACTATATAGCTTAAATCCTACTATAAGTGAATAGATGCCATATGTGTCCTTCTGAGTCTGGGTTAGTTTACTCAGGATGAGCTTTTCTAGTTCCATCCATTTGGCTGCAAATTGCATAATTTCATTGTTTCTGATAGCTGAATAATATTCCATTGTGTAGATGTACCACAGTTTTTTAACCCATTCTTCGGTTGAGGGAAATCTGGGTTGTTTCCAGTTTCTAGCTATTACAAATAAGGCTGCTATAAACATAGATGAGGAAACTTCCTTATGATTCTGTGAAGAGGCATTTGGGTGTATACTCAGAAGTGGTATGGCTGGGTCTTGAGGCAGAGCTATTCCAAGTTTTCTAAGATATCGCCAGACTGACCTCCATAGTGGTTGCACAAGCCTGCACTAACACCAGCAATGGAGTAGGTTGCCCCTTTCTCCACACCCTCGCCAGCATGTGCTGTCTTTTGAGTTTTTGATCCTAGCCATTCTGACAGGTGTGAGATGGAATCTCAGAGTCATCTTGAGTTGTATTTCTCTGATGATTAAGGATGTTGAGCATTTCTTCAAGTGTCTCTCAGCCATTAGGGATTCCTCCTTTGTGAATTCTCTATTTAGCTCTGTCCCCCATTTTTTGATTGGATTATTTGGTTTCTTGGCATTTAATTTCTTGAGTTCTTTGTAGATTTTGGATATTAGCCCTCTGTCAGATGTGGGGTTGGTGAAGATTTTCTCCCAGTCTGTAGGCTGCCGTTTTGTTTGAATGACAGTGTCCTTTGCCTTACAGAAGCTTTTCAGTTTCATGAGGTCCCATTTATTGATTGTTGATCTCAAGTCCTGAGCTGTTGGTGTTCTGTTCAGGAAGTTGTTGCCTGTGCCAATTAGTTCGAGGGTTTCTCCCACTTTATCTTCTAGTAGATTTAGTGTAACCGGCCTTATGTTAATGTCTTTGATCCACTTGGACTTAAGTTTTGTACAAGGTGATAAGTATGGGTCTAATTTCATTCTTTTACAAATGGACATCCAGTTGGACCAGCACCATTTGTTGAAGATGCTGTCCTTCTTCCATTGTGCCGTTTTGGCTTCTTTGTCAAAAATTAGGTGGCCATAAGTGTGTGGGTCTATTTCTGGATCTTCAATTCGATTCCATTGATCTACTTTTCTGTTTCTATACCAATACATGTTGTTTTTACAACTATTGCTCTGTAGTACAGCTTGAAATCTGGGATGGTAATACCTCCAGATTTTTTTTATTGTACAGATTTGATTTAGCTATTCTGGGCTTTTTGTTGTTCCATATGAAATTGAGACTAGCTCTTTCCAAGTCTATAAAAAATTGTGTTGGTATTTTAATAGGAATTGCATTGAATCTATATATTGCTTTTGGTAGGATGGCCATTTTTATTAAGTTGATCCTACCTATCCATGAGCATGGGAGATCTTTCCATCTTCTAAAGGCCTCTTCCATTTCTTTCTTCAAGGGCTTGAAGTTCTTGTTGTACAGGTCCTTTACTTGCTGGGTTAGAGTTACCCCCAGGTATTTTATGTTGTTTGTGGCTACTGTGAAGGGGGTTGTTTCCCTTATTTCTTTCTCAGTCCTTTTGTTTGTTGTATAAAGAAGGGCTTCTGATGTTTTTGAATTAATTTTGTATCCAGCCACATTGCTGAAGGTGTTTATCAGCTGTAAGAGTTCTCTGGTGGAATTTTTGGGGTCGCTTATGTATACTATCATATCATCTGCAAATAGGGATAATTTGACTTCTTTGTTTCCAATGTTTATCCCCTTGATCTCCTTTAGTTGTCTTATTGCTCTAGCACGAACTTCAAGTACTATATTGAAGAGATATGGTGAAAGTGGACATCCTTGTCTTGTCCCTGAGTTTAGAGGAAATGCTTCAAGTTTCTCACCATTTATTTTGATGTTGGCCACTGGCCTGCTGTATATTGCCTTTATTATTTCTAGGTATGGCCCTTGTATGCCCGTTCTCTCCAGAACTTTTAGCATGAAGGGGTGTTGGATTTTGTCTAATGCTTTTTCTGCATCTAGTGAGATTATCATGTGTTTTTTTTCTTTCATCTTGTTTATATGGTGAATGACGTTGATAGACTTTCGTATGTTGAACCATCCCTGCATACCTGGGATGAAGCCTACTTAATCATGGTGTATGATACTTTTGATGTGTTCTTGAATTTGGTTTGCTAGTATTTTATTAAGTATTTGTGCATCTATGTTCATGAGGGAGATTTGTCTGAAGTTCTCTTTCTTTTTTGGGTCTTTGTGTGGTTTAGGAATCAGGGTGATTGTGGCCTCGTAGAATGAGTTTGGCAATGTTCTTTCAGATTCTGTTTTGTGAAAGAGTTTGAAAAGTATTGGTGTTACTCCTCTTTGAAGGTCCGGTGGAATTCCATGCTAAAGCCATCTGGCCCTGGGCTTTTTTTGGTTGGGAGATTTTTAATGACTGTTTCTATTTCCTTATGGGTTATAGGGCTGTTTTATCTGTTTATCTGATCTTGATTTAGCTTTGGTAGGTGGAATCTATCAAGAAAATTGTCCATTTCACTTAAGTTTTCAAATTTGGTGGAGTATAGATTTTTAAAGTAGGATCCAAATATTCTCTGGATTTCCTCAATGTCTGTTGTTATTTCACCCTTTTCATTTCTGATTGTGTTGATTTGTGTTTTCTCCCTCTGTCTTTTAGTTAATTTGGCTAAGGGTCTGTCTATTTTGTTGATTTTCTTGAAGAACCAACTCTTGGTTTCATTGATTCTTTGTATAGTTCTTTTTGTTTCTAAGTTGTTGATTTCAGCCCTAAGTTTGATGATCTCCTGCCTTCTGCTCCTCTTGGGTGTGTTTGCTTCGTTTTTTTTCCAATTCACCCAGTTTAGCTGTTAATTCACTAATATGAGCTGTCACAATTTTCTTTTTGAAGGCACTTAATGCTATGAACTTTCCTCGTAGCACAGCTTTCATTGTGTCCCATAGGTTTGGGTATGTTGTGTCTTCATTTTCGTTGGATTTTAAGAAGTCTTTGATTTCCTTCTTTATTTCTTCCCTGACCCAGTAGTCCTCTAGTAAAGAGTTGTTCAATTTCCATGTGAGTGTAGACTTTCTGTTGATTCTTTTGCTATTGAAGTCCAGCTTTATTCCATGGTGGTCTGATAAGATACAAGGGGTTATTTCAATTTTCTTGTATCTGTTGATGCTATCTTTGTGTCCAACTATATTGTCGATTTTGGAGAAGGTTCCATGAGGTGCTGAGAAGAAGGTGTATTGTTTTGTGTTTGGGTGAAACGTTCTGTAGATATCTGTTAGGTCCATTTGGTTCATGATCTCTGTTAGACTCATTATTTCTCTGTTTGGCTTCTGTCTTGATGATCTGTCCATAGTTGTGAGTGGGGTGTTGAAGTTTCCCACTATTAAAGTGTTTGGATTGATGTGCGATTTAAGTTTTAGAAGCGTTTCTTTTATAAATGTAGGTGCCTTTGTATTTGAGGCATAGATGTTCAATATTGAGATGACCTCTTGGTGTATATTTCCTTTAATGAGTATGTAATGCCCTTCTCTGTCTTTTTTTTATTAACTTCAATTGGAAGTCTATTTTGTTTGATATTAGGGTGGCTACTCCAGCTTGTTTCCTGGGTCCATTTGCTTGGAAGACCTTTTCCCAGCCCTTTACTCTGAGGTAGTGTTTATCTTCAATAGTGAGATGTGTTTCTTGTATACAGCAAAAAAAATGGGTCTTGTTTACGGATCCAGTCTGTAAGTCTGTGTCTTTTTATTGGCGAGTTGAGTCCATTGATGTTGATGGATATTAGTGACCAGGGGTTGTTATTTCCCATTATTTTGGTATAGCTGGCTGTCTTGTGTTTCTCTTTTGTTTAGTTGCTGTGGAGGTTTCTATTTCCTCTGTTTTCTTGGGTGTAGTTATCTTCTCTGTGTTGGAATTTTCCTTCTAGGATCTTCTGTAGGGCTGGGTTTGTGAAGATATATTGTTTGAATTTGAATTTGTCATGGAATATCTTGTTTTCTCCTTCTATGTTGATAGAGAGTTTTGCTGGGTATAGTAGTCTGGCTGGGCACCTATGTTCTCTCAGGGCTTGTAGGACATCCTTCCAGGCCCTTCTAGCTTTTAAAGTTTCTGAGGAGAAGTCAGGTGTGATTCTGATGGGTCTGCCATTGTATGTGACTTGGCCTTTTTCTCTTACAGCTTTTAATATCCTTTCTTTGTTCTCTACATTTGGAGTTTCTATTATTATGTGGTGAGAGGAGTTTCTTTTCTGATCTGATCTGTTTGGTGTTCTGTAAGCCTCTTGGATTTTTACTGGCATCTCTTTCTTTAGGTTTGGGAAGTTTTCTTCTATGATTTTGTTGAAGATATTTCCTGGACCATGGAGTCGGGAGTCTTCTCTTTCCTCTATGCCTATAATTCTTAGGTTCTGTCTTTTCATTGAGTCCTTGATTTCTTGGATGTTGTGGGTGAGAGATTTTTTTAGCCTTCTCATTTTCTTTGGATGTTGTACTGATTTCTTCCATTGAATCTTCCATGCCTGAGATCCTGTCTTCCATCTCTTGCATCCTATTTTTCATACTCACATCCGTAGTTCCTGTTCTCTTCTCTTGATTCTCCATTTCCTCTTTTAACTCTGACTGTGTTTTCTTTATTGTTTCCATTTCTGTTTTCATGTCTTGAATGGTAGTGTTCGTTTTGTACATTTCCTTCTCCAGTTTGCTTGTTTTTGTCTGGAGATCTTTCATTGCTTTATCCTTTTCCTGTTCAAGCTGGGTCACATTGGCTTGGAGCTCTTTAATGATGTTATTTGTTTTTTTGACTTGTAGAATTGTGGCTTCTTTGAATTCCTTCATAGTTTTAAGTTCTTCTTGAAGGGACTTTATCACTTTCTATAATGTAGAATTGTCATCGTTTTCATGTGTTTCAGTTGTGGTGAGGTGTTTCGGGCTGGACGGAATAGCGTTGCTTTCTTTTGTTGGAGACATTTCGCTCTGTTTTTTTTTTTTTTTGTCTCTGGCCTCTGACCATGAGGAATTTTTTTTTTTTTTGCTGTCTTCTGGACTTGGGTCCAAAGGGGGCACTGTGGTGTAGGAGTTGCCTTACTCCACCCCTATAAGGAGAGTCATTCAGTCCCGCCTCCCTGGTGGGGACCTAATTAATTCAGGTGGCGGAGCTGTGCACAAGTAAGCTCTGATTCCCCACCGGAAGGGCCCTTACTAGTACAAAAGTTCGATATAGGACAGTTTCAAATATCTCACATTTTGCCCGGGGTTGGTTCCTGTAGGGGGTAAATCAGCAGTTCAGCTCCAATAGCCTTGCCGCTCCCAAGGCTTGGAAGCTGGCCTGTGACGTCACAGACTGGGATCTGAAGGCACTTTGCAGTGGAGCTACTTCACTTCCAAGGTTCGCAACCTTTCCCAGATAATTGGATTGTCTGTGTGAGACCTGGGAGTGCCCAGCATGGTGGGGATTATCTCTGGGTTGTTTCTGAATCTGCAGGCTGTGTGTTAGGTTGGAACTTACCGGGGATTTCTCCTTTTGGGGGGATGGGTTATCCCGATTCCCGGGTCCAGAGGCTTCCTAGCGTGTCCGAGAGTTGGAAGGAGCGTCCTGCCCAGGCATCTTCCATGGTCCCTGTGTAGCTGGGTGAGATTTAGAAGGGGTCGTGCCCTTTGTATAGTGTCCTGCAACACTTGCCGCCTTGTGACTGTTGACCCCGAAATCAAAATATGTCCGCGCCAGCCGCCACCATCTTGGATCCCCCCCCCCGTGCTATTTGTTTATGGAACCACTATCAAAGGTGTTTGCTGCTGATTATAAAACCAGAGAAGACCCAGGACCCCACATTTTGGTCTCAGTAGTCATCTCACTTTACCCTCAGATACCCCAAATACTGTGATCTTTTTCCTGGTGGGTTTTCTATAGCCAACCCCACCTTTTCTTTTTCAAAGACATCAGTTGTCTTCAATATTCCAAAGGGATTATATTGAGATTCTCTTTGCGTGTTTTTTTTTTTTTTTTCTAATTCATGAGTTGGAGACAAGTTGGAGGAGAAATGGTAATAACTTCAGGTCAAGGCTTATACTTTGGGTGTTATTTGGAAAATTTGAAGTGATTATGAAAACATTTAGATTCTATTAAAATCAAAGAAAATTTTCTTGAAGTTAATCTGAAGTCATTTTAAAAACTATTTTATAAAATTCATCTACTACCAACATCTAACAATATCTCTTGGCAGAGAAATTTGCAAGAAAGTCAGAAACAAGACAAATATATGGCTTGCAGAGGATGATGAGGTCACCACTGTAGATCTACTCTGATGGTAGAGTGCTAAGTTCATGTCCTAGGGTTCAAAGGCTTTGGGACACAGTTATTCATCTAACTGTCTGCTTGATCCTTCAGTTGTTACTTCTATGCCCATCCATTTTCTCAACTCTAAAATGGGGACAATGACAGTACCCTTCTGGGGTTTGATGACTGAGATGTTTGTGGACAGGGTGGACCTACTTGTTAGGTTTCCAAAAGTCAGCTTTAAAAATCCCTGGGTGGCATATATGTGAAGAAGTGGCTCGGAGACTCTATAGACTTGGCTGTGGGCATCTAAACGAGCAGACCTAAACTCTGGCTTAGGTATTCAGCCCATGAGTGTTGCTAAATCATCAACCACCCTGATGTTTAAACCTGGTACTAGAGGGGTTTGGGCATGAAAAACACATAGCAAAAAAGGTTTGTACCCAGTACAAGTCCACAGGGTAAGTGCACAGTCTTCCTGACAGTGGTCCTATCTCTCAGAGTGACTTGGGAAGGGACATCTTCTAGAACCTTCTACTCCAGGGTCAGCTTCCGAAAAGATGGGATACAGTGGCTACAAAAACCTCCTATTTTCACCTTCTCTCATAACCAAACTCAATCAGGCTCATACAAGGAATGCAAAGCCACCTCCACATGGTGGCCTTCACTGAAGTGGGTGGTACTCCACATTTGCTTTCACAGCAGGGAGGGGTTTCAACCTTTCATCACCAAAAACTGCAGCTGAAGCTTTAAGAATGCGGTGAAATTAATTCTGTGGGCCCTAGTTCACAACATCTAGCATCCCTCCATATAAACGAGTCACATTAGTTTTCTACACTCCAGTGGCTGACAACTTCCTCTCCACCCAGGGAGGCAGCAAAAGCTGATGATGTGAGAACATAAGCATCTCTGACTGACAGGTGGAAGCCTTTGCAGGACATTTCACCCAGGTCACAGTGCGGGCAGCCAGATGGCACCAGAAACATCAGCTAGGTGAGTGGCTTGCAGATGATTGGGCTGCTCACTGTCCTTTGTTATATCTACCAAGCTCAGGTTTTTGTTCTCATTAATTGATGACAGAAGACTCAAATCTGCTAAAATGATGCTAGCAGGCTTAAACCTAGAACTTTGGAGGTAAACCTTCCCCATCCCCCCAAAGAGTGGGTGCCAGACTGCAGCCTCTAGTAACTGTACAACTTTGAGCAGATTCACTCCAAATCTCCAAATTCAGTTTCCTGTGAAATCCACCCCATTGTGTTACAAGAGCTTCTAGCAGGGTGTGATTCAGTTCTCTCTCTCTCCTTCTATCTCTTTGTCTCTGTCTCTATCTTTCTGCCTCTCTCTGTCTCTGTCCCTCTCTCTCTTTCTGTCTGTCTCTGTCTCTCTCTCTCTCACACACACACACACACACCTTTTTTTGTTAAACACATGGAGAGATATAAGAAAGAACACTGTAAAATTCAATTGGCTCTTTTTTGAGATGGGGTTTCTCTGTATATCCCCAGCTGTCCTTGAATTCTGTCAACCAGGCTGGTCTTGTATTCAGAGATCCACCTTTCTCTGCCTCCTGAGTGCTTGGATTAAAGGCATGTACTCCCACCTTTTTATGACTTAGTATCTCCTGTTAGCCTACTTTGATGGGGACACAGAGGGCATCTTAGTCATCACTGTAGCTCCATACCCTGTGCAATAACCTGGCAGGTACATAACTCTCAGAGTTCATGTTATAAAATTGGTGAATGTCTATAGAGGCTATATTGTCACACTGAGATCCCACAGCCCCCAATATCTCTGTTGTCCTCTGTTTACTTATTTTGAGAATCCTATACAGCACTGACTGTATCCCAGTTATATTTCATCTGCACGTCTTTTCTCTTTCCTGACTTGTGAGGAAATGTTCTCAGGGAGGGAACATCTCTTGACAGCTTTCATTTTCCCAGAGGAGATGCCCTTAGCCTGAATGATGGAGCAAATGTTGTATGGATTTGCCTGAATTCTGCACCAATGTTAGAAAATGTTATTTTAGGGGGATGGTAAGATAGATCGTCAGGTAAAAACACTTGCTTCCAAGCCTGAAGACCTGAGCTCAATCTGTAGAATCCACATATGGAAAGGGAGAGTGAATGCTTGCAAGTTGTTCTCTGACCTCCACACATGGCTGGTCTCTCTCTCTCTCTCTCTCTCTCTCTCTCACATGTAACAAAAAAATAAATGCAATTATTTTAACATTTATTTACTTCTTCAAATTATATCTCAATCATAGTTCCCTCCCTCCTCCCCCACCTGGTTCCATTTTTAAAGTGTTAATTTTGATTATTTTAGAAGAAATAAAATTTTATGTTAGGAAATTTAGACACTAATATAAAGAATAGTATTATAAAAGTTTAAAAATAAATCCATTATGGGAGAATTTTAATTTTATTTTGAATTTCACAAGATAAAAAGAAATAGAAAAAGTGACATAGCTTCTAAACAACATTACTTCTCTGTATCAGAGTTTGCTAAATGAGTTCAACTCCTTCTTTTCCCAGAGAGACAAAGGTTGGAAGGTTGGTAACACGTGCACTTTAATACCATTCATGCATGCAACTTTATGTTTTCAGTTAGTAAAAAATCAAGTCATACGTCAATGGACATCACTGATGTCTGATAAAAGACTAATATTTAATTCTTCTATGACAAAATAAACTTTAAAATGTTTACTGATTATTTTGAGTACTCTTTCATAAAGATTAAAAGGTAATATGTGATGTTTTAAAAACTCCCCAAAAGTATGATAATACTTTGGAGAAAGGTAAAAAGCACATTATGAAGAAGTTGAGAAATTATGGGAGATTCTTACTTAACCCCAAGTGGGTGTGCTGTATCAGATAATCACTATTTTTTCAAATCTTCTGACTTTTTGAACAAGAAGCATCAATGTATTTCTTTTTGCTAACATACAGTAAACACTTACCCATGCCCAGTATGTCCTAAAGTCAGACAAACTTCAGTTCACTTTGTCTACAACTCTATTGTGGTTTGGATGAGGAATACAGTGGTTGGGAGTAGGTAGTTTAGGATCCCAGGACTGACCTAAACTGAAGGAGATCTGAGGCTAGAAAGAATGCTTATCCCTTTTTCAGTAGATCTGTAGGAAGTTTCAGAGGCATCCTACAGTTGAACCATCTTGTTTCAGGATCAGGAAACTGAGTTCCCAGAGGTTAAGTGATAGTCATGTTTCTTTTTTTGTCAAGCAGTTATTAGAGCACTAGATTCATCAAAAAATTTCATTTTTTACTTGCATTGCTCTCTCCATCATCTGGTCCTCATCAGTAATCATACAGTCTATTCCAAACTAAACACTCTCAGCCATCAACTTTGGGTCTTAGATTCATGGTTGATGCTGGTGTTTGTTCTCAGCACTTACATTGTCTTTGATGTATGCTAGCTTGTTGGGCTAGTGAATCTTCTGCAGTTCTGGGGGTGTAACCAGCTTTGCATGTTGAGCCAGGTTGGGGCAAAACAAGAGGCTTCGATAACCACCAGTTCTAGAGATGCTAGGCAGCAGATGTGTGAGTGGGTTCCTTCCATCATCCCCCTTTCAACTTCACCTTTGTCACTTACAGTTAGAAATAGAGGCGAGAAGGTGCTAGTGGGGATACAGCCGCTATATTTTCTTAGGCAAATTGTCTGTGCCAGTCAGAGAGTGTGGGCACAGTACATGTGCTAAGCCTTGGAGAGCCCTTGCCTTTGTGTCTTCACTTTCAACACTAGCTTCTTGTTTTTTAGCAAAGGTTTCGAAGTGTTGCTCAGGTTTCACCCTTTCAACATCTGAATGTCATTCCTTTGGCTAACCAAATCTTTTCCTCCCCATTTTCACTGGGTGATGACAGGAGAAACTGCTAGGTTTTTTTTTTTTTTCATTGAAGTTGATTTAATGGTCCACTTGTAAGAAGCCACATAGCAACCACTCTGTTCTGAAGATTTGGAATTTATTTGATTCTCTGTCTCAGATGCCTTATTGAAATTGTCTTTAGAATGTGTCTAAAATGGGTGTTGCGTGCTCTACCGATGGCATCAGACCCAGAATTTTCATCCAGGTATTTATTTAATTGTCTCTTCTAATTCTTTCTTCTGACACTCATCTTGAAGTTTACTTTTGCCATTTTGTTGGAACCCCACTCCACCCCTGTCCCAAACATTTAACTACCTTCAGCTCAATCCAAGACCAACCCAGAAGTTCCCAGTTTGGCTATAAATCAATGCCAGACTCCAAGGTATGTTAGTAATGGCTTATACTTCAGGAGAAGAATTTTCCTGAGTGGTTTCAGGGATGAAGAGAGAAAAGTGGCAGAGAGCTTGTGATTAGGCACTAGTAATTATTCTGCAAACAGGTGGAAAAGATGTGGAGAGATGAGAAATTGATTGTTAGAATAGAAAATAAATATTTGAAGTGTGGTAGAAAGTCTCAGTCTCTCTTGATTTCAGTTGAAGTCTGCACATTTGAACTTGGTCCCAAACAAGCACGAAAGAATCAGTGTCAATCAATAGGAAGGGTGGTCCACTGGCATAGGCTGTTTCTCAGGGCCTTTCTCCATGGAGACCTGGCTGACTTTTACAAAGGAGTACATCTCTATTTGTGAAACAACCCAAGCTCTATTTTTTAGGTGTGTGGGGGACATATTAAGAAGGTATGGGTCATGGGACAGAGTTTACATTCCTTCTTGCCGGATTCTATGATATGTAATTTAATGTTTCAAGTTTAATTTGTTGGACACAAGGATATATATCAGGTTAGACTCAAATCTGGTCTTAGTCATGTAGCTGAGGATGATCTTGAACTCCCAGTCCTCCTGAATTCATCTGTGAATGCTGGGATTATGAACATGCACCAGTATGTCACCATGCCCAGTTTTATACAGTGCCTGAGATTGAACCCGTGGACAAGCCATCCTGGCAACTGAACCACGTCCTCAGCTTCACAGCATGACATTTCATGACAAGCTTGTGTGGCTCGCTCTCTTCTGATGTCAGTTTCTTCCTTCTCACAATCAATGGTATAGAATATGGATGCTCCCATAGACCTTGTCTCCGTTAAAATTTACTACAACTATAGTGAAATAATTTACAATAGCCTTACACGGGGGTTTTGGAGTCATAAGTAGACACCATCTTACAAGTGATCTTGTGTGCCTTCCTGGCTCAGTTAACCTTTGCTTAAGAATAATGTTATTTCTCAAAATTCTGTGGGTTGGCTCCACAGTCTCTCTTTTGCTTTCCTTGGCCTTGATCATGTCACTGCTTTTGGCTGGAGGGGCAACAGGCTGCAAAGACCCAGGACTGCCTCACGCACAGCTTTCTTATGAAACAGACTCAGTGTAGCACTCAGAGAGGAGGAAACAGCAAGGTTTCTTCAGGCCTAGTCTCAGAAGTCACCAAGTCACCTCTGATGCATTCTTTTGGACAAAGCCTGCCCAGATGCAGAAGAATGGGAAGTGAACTCCATCTGAACCCTGATAGAAGTCAGGCAAATTCATGTTGCAAATGGGGGCATTTGGGAAGAAAACTGAGGTGATCCTCTTCATAAGGCATCTAGCATCATTCCTAGTTATAGAACAAAATCTAGGAGATAAAGTAGTCATTCAGATAAGCTAATGGTGACCTCATGATAAAAACCCAGCTATCTGAAGTCCTTTAATCTAGGTCCATGTTCACTATAACACATTTTGAGTGGCCCTTTTCATATTTCAAAACGAGGGCATTTTGGTGCCCTCAAACATGAATAGAGAGAGAATACTCTTTCCTGCAAGTAGTATACAGTCTATATTCAATATTTCATTCAAAGTGGGTCAAATAACCAAGTCAAACAGGGCTCTGACTTATCTTTGTATTTTATATAAGAATATGTGTCCTAGGTGGAAATGAAGCCCCTTTTTATCTTGAGATCAATAGGTATTGCCATAAATCTTTACCAGGACAACTGAGGTGATTTTATACTTTCTACAATCTCCACAGAAGGTTTAATACATGAAGAAAGACAATATATGAATTATCATAAATCTGTCAGCATCCTGTGTCAGCACAAAGGATTCCAAGAGGCCTCCATGGATCTGCAGTGTTGTATTTACTGGGTTAATGTTTTTACCCTTTAAAGGAGTGGACCTCAGGGTCCAGTTTTATTATTTGCATCTTAAAAATGTAGAGCTGAAGTTTCAGAGAGAGAGGCTGAGAGGTGACCTGAGTCAGGGTGGGACATTAACCTCATGACCTCTGAAACTGATGGCTCTCCGGGACCAGTGGCTTGCAGAGGGGAGGCCATTTGGCACAGGGAGGGAGACAAGATGACTCCCTGGTGTTTTATTATAAGCTTTGAAAACTTAAACTTAGGCTTGCCTTTGCTCTCTAACCTACCAAGGCCACCCTATAGCAGAGACAACCTTTAGGGTCCTCTATGTCCTTTTCTGGGAACTTAGCTCTTACCTTCAGGTACTGATGTTTATTGGTTGTCTTGAGTGGTTCCAGCTACACCTGGTCCTCAGAAGGACTCAACTGCCAATCATTGACACTTCAGTGTGAATGTCAGTTAGTGTATAAGCCTGTGTTTCTCAAGAAAAGCAATGCTTTGTGGGTGGGCAGACAGAGTCTCATTATCAGTGAACATAAGAATTTTCCTGAGGGCTCTGAGTTCATGCTTCATATCTTGTGGTCTCTGCACCTGTTTACAGTCTTTGATTTTTTGTGTAATACAATTTTAAAAGGGAAATGATCAATAAAAATTCCTTTGATACTGTTGATTTGTTGGTAAAAATCAAAACAAAACAAAACTGAGATCCGGAATTGGGGGGTTGCTATATTATACAATAAGTGGCAGAGTTAGAATTCAAACTGCAATCAACTGCAATGACCATATTTTTGGCCCCGTTATTCTTTCTCATTCTGAGAAATCTGTCTACCCAGAGTTAGACAGGTTTTAGTTTCATAAACCCTTACAGATATTTTAAAATGCAGTGGAGATGGTAGGGCTTTCCATACAGTGAAAAGAAGAACTGAAAGGAAATGCTAGGTCATTGCCCTATTGGCTATTTGGGACACACCAAATGGAACTGGCATGGGAAAACACCCTTTTGACAGATACTTTGAGTGTTGGGTTTCAGCTTCTAGAAGTAAGTGTGCTGTGTGGTCTTGGCAACTCTTTTAATCTTCTTGCTCCTTCTTAAAAAACAAAAATGGAGAATAGGTAATCTCTGAGCAAATCTGAAAATATTCTCAACCTAGAACTTGGAAGGGCATGATCCTGATGCAGCATGAAGGGTGGTGACAAGATTTTTCAGGGACAGCAAATAGACCACTCTGATTAAGGATGATTTATGTTGGGAAGGTTTGATAAAAGAGGGATAATAGTTATTTTCTTGATGTGAAAAAAATATGCCTATCAGGATGAAAGAAAGAATGCTCCCTCATAGTTAACTAGTGCTTAGGAGTACTAGAAAATGGCACTGACTTTTAGTATCCCTTGGGCTTTGAATACTTTACAACATTGAACTAGAGCTACTCTGGTTATTACACGTAAATGTAACAATACTTATGATAGTGTACCCAACACTTGTAGAAGAGCAAGCCAGGCAAAATACTGGTGTGGAGGAAAGAGATAGGGCCTGAAGTTTTCTCCATGTCTGGAGACCTACTGGCAATTGATGGCTGCTGAGAGAGGGAGAGTTAGGCTTTGTCATGGATACAGCCTATAGAAACGTACCCATGATCTACTAGATGGCCCTATACCCACTATGTACTTCAGCATAAGTAGACTTAATAGGTTTAAAAACAAACAAACAAACATGAAATTTGGGAGGGAATAGTGTGTGTGTATGTATGTGTGTGGGGAGTGCGTCAAAGGGAAGGAATGGGGGACAAACTTGATCCAAAAACATTATAGCATGTGTGAAATTTTCAGACAATAAGAGTTACAGTTCTTTTCAACCAAAATAGGCAAACAATTAAATGATTAGTGGTGGAATCCCAGGCACCAGGGGTGAGTGAATCCAGGCAATGGTTTTGGACAAGAGCTTCCTGGGTAGTCTTCAAGGCCTACTTGTCATCTGTCTACTGTTTTGTCACTGAGACAGCTTCAAGAGTAGACACTGTCTAGTATCCTTTCACTCCCACTTCTGCCTGATTGGTTAGGAAAGATAACTTTGAGAAAGGAGCTGGACCATGAGGCAGCCACATTGCAGATCAACCCTTCCTAGCTACGAAGTCTTGCTCTGGAGTCACCATCACCTAAACCTTGTAATTCTTATGAAATACAGGTATGATGAAATCTACTATGCTTCACAAAATTCTCTTAGGGAGCAAATGAAAGAATCCGTGTGAATGCGCTTTATATGGAAAGAATGTTATAGATAGGGGCAATGGTTCTTGTCCAAACCCCTCAGTTCCATGGATCTTCAGTCTCTAGTGAGCTCATACAGCTACATTCACCCTATAAAACCACAGTGTTTTTCTTGGGCACCCAACACCCACATCACAAAATCCCCTAGACTCAGGGTACAGCTTTGAGCATGACGGCCAGCTTGGAATTGTGTTAGCAGTGCAGGTACTGTGAACAAGCCTGAGGCTGTGGAATTTTTTAAAAGGGACCCAACACCAACATCTCTGAAATAAATTGATTTGGTTGAAACTTTTCCAAAGAAATTACCTTAATTCTGAGACTAAATATGTGGTGTTCCAGCCCAAATGGACTTTCTTGGCCAATCCTCTAAGAAGTAAACATCGTAGTTTAACACAGAAAGGGTGGTAGAACTTGTAGTTTCAGCTCGCTGATGTCACTCCTTGCTTTATGAGCCAAAGAACAAGAAAATCCAACACTTCCTCCAAGGATGAAGGCATGGGATGGAAACGATACAAATATGTTTGTGGTTTCTATATATTTTTCTCTTAAAGGGGAAAAAAATCCCCAGGAATTGTAGAGGATCCATTTTTCAGAATCTTGACAGACACATGTGCTCTTCTTGGAGAGAATCCCACCTGGGATTCTTGGCTGTCTGGTCATAAAAAAGCTGTCTTTTTTTTATTATTATTCTTGATTTAAAAATAAGAGGATCACAGAGGGTCTAAGCCATGGAATAACTTGCACTAAGCCAGACTTTAAAAGTCAGGCCCTGGATAAGATCTTGGAATCTGGGTACATTTGAGAGTTTTGATGAAAGGAGAATTTGCATTTTATTGATGCAGAAGTGGGAAAATGAAGATCTAGAGCATGCTACCATCTCTGGAGCAACAGGTTTCCACAAACAATGTTCTACTAGAACACAGTTCATTTTTGGCAGCAATGGCTTCTTCATTGTATTTGAGAATAAATTACTCCTTGATAACAAAGATATATTCTTGGAAACATGCTGTAGTCCTGAGGTCTCACACTGCTTGGCAGTAGTGTGCTCATAATTAAATGATAGGGGAGGGATACCTCATGTCATTCAATGAAGTGGCTTACTGACAACTTCAAATGGCATCTAATGGAGCCGAATATTCCAAGGTCTTCTCCTGGGAAAGCAAATAAAAGGTTTGGTTTTCAAATGTGCTAGTAGATTGCTATTTTGATCTATCTCTTGGAAATTTCTGCTGTGCGCACAAAATACTTGGGTGGATTCATTTTGATTCCCTCAACCTGAGTGAGATGAACTCCTGCCAGAGGTTCCTCACATCCACAGGGAAGACTGGGTCAGAGTCCTCCTAGTATCTGAAGTCCCCCACACCTAGTATTGAATTAACATGGGCCAACTGAGTGAAGCTGGTTACTTTTTATGCTGGTGGTAGAATGGGTATGGACGTAGAGAAGGGACAATCAATCTTCCCAGAGTGCAGAGAGAAACAAGGTCAAAGAAAACTAAAGAAAGCTTCAAAGCTGATATTTGATCTGAATCTTAAAGCAAAACACATTGTGCTGAAAAGGCAATCATCCATTTTTTTCGACTTAGCTTTCAGGTTGCGTACTCCTAGAGTAGCAAAGAGAAATAGTAGTATACTCATAAAGTGCCCACATTAGTGGGTGACCCTCCGGTACAGTGGGGCTCTGGGGTGCCTCCTTTTGTGTCATAGGAACTGCTGTCTGTACCTCTGGGCTGAGTTTCCAGCTCCACCCTGCCACTGGAGCTCTAGTCTCAGGAGCCCCCTCACCTGATTTCCTGCACTGCCCTCTCTTGGGTCCCTGGGACATGTTGTTGTCCTTGGCCTCCCTCCACCCCCAGGGTATGCAATTACTCAGAAACTCTCAGCTGTTCCCCAGCCCCACACTGAGTTCCCAAACAAAACCTGTGAAAACAGCTGTGATGGCAACTAGGGCCACTGCTGGCAATTGCGCGGGTGCATAGCACACTGGCAAGCTTTTGCTGCGCAGCTGCTCCAGATGTGAACGGAGCCCGGATAGACACTGTCTTTGGGACATATCCCGGAAAGATCTCCCTGGAAAGTCAGAGGTTCCGTGTTGTTCTTTTGACTCCATCCAAACCAAAAGGAGGCGAATGTCTTCCGTCCTGTTCTTATGGGCTTAGGCTCCTGTCTCTGCAATCATGAGACAGGAGGAAGGCTTTCTGGGTATAAGTCTCACCTAGGTGGAGTTAGTATACCCATCTGCTCTTTGTATGTGGAGCATGGTGTCCATGTGAGACCTTCCTGTCTTCCTTTCCTCTTACCCCTGGTCCAGTCATCTCTACATTTGAACCTGCCTGTGATCTCTGCAAGCTTCTCACACCGGCTTCCACCTGTCTTTACCTCTTGCCTTGTTGTTTCCACAGTTGCTCCTTCCACCCTCCCCCCACCCCCCCGACCCCAACCACTATGTTGTTTCCATTCTTCAGAAGCATCCTATTGCTAGTGTATCTTTCTAAGATGAATATTCTTGGTAACATGATTCCCTTGGTCAAAACCTGACTCCTGCTTGGTCACCTTAGGATGCCCTGATACCTTTTCCTTGCATTAAGACCACCTTTTCAGGACCTGGGACTAAGGCAACTGGGACAATTAAGTTTGTGTTCCCCACTTATAGTGCCGAGACGAGACGTGGCTTGAAAGGGGTGTCCCCACTGTTACCTACATTCTCTATCTCACCAATGCTGGAACCTGAGTCTAGGTTTTGAGATAGGTGTTAAGAGAGCTAGCCTCTAGGGAAGGGGTATGCTTTCTGTATCAACCTTTACTTTTTGCTAGAGCCTGGAGCTTTGGTTTCCTCCTCAGTGTGGGAACCAGTGATGGGGTGAATGTGGGTTCCACAGGTGTCAGTTGGACTAAAGCATTTTGTGATGAAAAATGATTTTTCATTTGACTTTGTGATGGAGAAGTATTTAGTCATTTATTATCTTAAACCATTGGAAAATTGGGGCTTTAATGGTTTTTAAAATTTAAAATTATAATGTTTTTTGAAAATTTTATGCTTAAGTACTGTATTTAAATCGGTCCTGACCATACTTTTCCCCTTCCAACTCCTCCTATGTCCTCCCCTCTCAAATTCATGACCTCTTCTTTAATTTTCTTTTTTTTTAAATACTTTATTTTTTTTCTTCAAGTTACATCTCAGTCACACACCCTTCCCTATTCCCCCTTCCTATCCCGCCCTTCCACCCTCTTCCCCCCAGAAGTTTCCCCTTTCAGTCCAACAGATGGTTCCTTCTCTTATAACAGTAAATACTATACAAAACAACAGATATAAATATGCCACATTTATGAGAGTTAAATGGCCCAGTATACCTTCCCAATGTCCAGTTTATACAAATGGGAACTGTCCAGGCAGTCACTGGTATGTCATTTCTTAGTTTTGGAAGCTGCAGGCCCTGCACTTCCTATATAATCAGATATATTTATCCCTTTCAGGTCTCTGAGGTGGTTGAAGAATAGACAGCTAGAGTCTCATAGTTAAATTTTGAGTTGTTTAGGAATCAAGAGGGTGTTATAGATCTAAGAAGATACTCTTAAAAGTGTGTTGCAAGTTAGTATGAATGTTGAGTCAGATATAGACCTTTAAACTCATGGAGATGGTTAGATAGTAGAATGTTAAAGTCAGGGGCCAAATATGTACAAACTCTTCTTTAATTTTCATTGTTACATACACACATACACACAGGCCCTCTCTCTGTCACACACACACACATATATGCAACAACACACACACTCCCCTATTTAAAACCCATCAAATCTACTTAATATTGCTCATAAGTACATGTGTTTAGGGCTGACTACTCAGGATTAAATAACCTCTCAGGGAGCCTTTCCCTGGAGATTTCTCCCATCCATGTTGGAATGTCAACAGGTATTGTTGTCATACAGGTCCTGTGTAGTGTAGTCTTGTTGAGATTATATGTGCAGCTTCCCTGTCATGTCTCAAAGGCACTATATGTTCCTTGGCTCTCTTAGACTGTGATCATATTACCAGCTTTATTTTCCATGACTGTCATAGATGAGTTCTGTGTCTAAGCCACACTTACTGCTCTTTATACACACTACTTCCCCACCTGGGTGTGTTCTACCAGCTCTGCTTCTATGCCTTCCTCCTCCTCTTTGGGTCTACATAACCTGGACCATTGTTCAGGATGTGGGGAAACACTTCCTGCCAACCCTACTTCTTGGTGCAGCTTCAGGGAAAGGCGAGACTCCTCTCTCTCCATCTGGTGCTTGTCTCACTAACTGCTCCTGTGTTCCCTCCTCCCTC
The DNA here is from genome assembly GCA_907164525.1 of Lophiomys imhausi. NCBI lineage: Eukaryota > Metazoa > Chordata > Mammalia > Rodentia > Muridae > Lophiomys > Lophiomys imhausi. The sequence goes on from CAJQZJ010033149.1 coordinate 10,516,622, forward strand.
ATCCCACTGTGTAATATTCCTAGTGGTTTATACATCTCCTTCCTGTTGCCATCTATAAGTTAGCATGCAGAAAAGAACATGTTTGTTTTATCTTTGTCATCTCATAACACCGTAGGCCCGCCCACTCAGCATCTTGGATTTAAAATCACTTGGGTTTTATAGAAGTGAAGATTAAAATAATGAGCCAGAGTGGGACACCTTGAGGAGGTAGCTTTAGAGGAAGAATGAGGATGACCAGCCCTGCTGCAGGTATCGTCTCTGCCAGTAATTCCTTCTGTTCACGTACAGCATGATGATGAAGGGTAAAGCCCAGTCTTTGAAACCAGACTACCAAGGTTTAAACCCAGTTTCTGCCATTTCCTACTGGCTCTGTGATTTTGGAAGTCCTTCATCTTTGTGTCCCAACTGTCTCTTTGTGAAATAGGGAATGCCCCATCTAATTTGGGCTGTTTGAAGAGTTTATAAGATCGTACTTGTAAAGGTCAAGGGTCCTGTAAACATGTACAGTGTTCACATCCTGTGGCTCCATTTCTTGTGTCTTATCTTTCTGTACATCTGGTCTTATCCTTCATGTACTGAGCCTTCAGCCTAGAATCTGTACAGTAGACTATTCCTATTGTGTGTCACCAACTGTGAGCAAAGTGTTCTGGATCTTTGTGTGAGGAAATGATGAGTTAGATATACCCATAATCAAGGAGTTGTGTGAACTGATAAATCAGGAGATGAATGAACAGTGCCATGGCAGGCATTTTATATTTTCAAAGACCTGAGATTCTACTAGTGATTATAGCTTAGAGGAATGGATTTCTTATAGAACATAAGACATAAATTACACAGACAAACAATTTCTTATGGGATTTCAAGTGTCTGTAAGTCAGTGTCCAGAATTATTTTGTGACTTTCTCTGAGGAGATGTGAGGAAACATTTCTTCATTTCAGAGAGGGTGCCAATGACATATCAAAGAAATGATTCTATCCAAGTCTAGTTTAATGATCAAGTAAGTACATGCATTTGGGTTGCTTACAAGAGCCTGGCTGAGGGGTTATGAAATTGAATATCGGTTCTGAATGAAGTATGAAAAGTCCACTTAAGCACTGATGACTACTCGTGAAAGCTGCATCCTTGTTGTTGCCTGCACAAACTGTTGGCAACTAGGCCACACAGAGCCTCTTCTCATCAGCAATTGTTACTGCTTGTGTGGTACTGGTGAGGGGTGTTTTCTGAATTTCAACAGCTTCCTGAGACTTCTCAGTTTTGTTTACTTTCTGATCTTTGTAAATTTACTTTAACTTCTGAGTCTTATTAGCTTCCATCCTCCTTTGAGGTGGGGCTATTTCCATTTGTAGAAAATTGCAACACCACTGATAGTTAGATGAATCCTGAAGCTTTAGGGCTGGAAGACCATAGAGAATGTATATTGTATAAAGATTGGAGGGAGATAGGGTGGGGAGAACTACATGAAGTTGGAAGGAGGAGGAAGTGGATGGCTATGGTCAAAACACCGTGTATAAATGTATGAAAATTTCAAAGAAGAAATAAAATATTGTTTTCTCATTTATTTTAGCTTTTTGAGAAAATCATACAACATATTTTGATCATATTCATCTCCTTCTCCAGCTCCTCCAAGATAATCTCTCTCTTCCCTTCCCACTCAACTTTGTGACTGTTTGTTAACCCATCAAGTCCAATTTGGCTGCCCACATATTATTGGATTTATAACTTTCCATTTGAGTATGGTCTACCTATTAAGGGGCATACCCTGAAATAAAAGTTCTTTTCTTAGCCACTATCAGTTACTAGTAGTTCTTCACCTAGGGATGAGACTTTATGACCACAACCACTCTCTATGATAGGATGTTGTCTAGCTTGAGCTTGTATAGGTCTTGCATATGCTGTTACAAATCCTGTTTGTTTGCACAGTAAATTCCAAGCTATACCAGGAAAGCATTGTTTCTGGATGGTTACCAAGCGGGAGGCTCAATTTTAGTTAGAAGACTCTGGGTAGGTTTCTCTCCTCTTAGAATTCTGTCCCCTCATCTATAAAGTGATAAGTGATGATGTCATCTTGCCAGCTGGTGTAGCCATTAAAAAGTAAATGAACACATAATGTATCTGGCATAGTTCAGATTCCTTTAATAAAGTTAGATATTCCCTAGGCAGTGTTTTCATTCTCTTGTCATTTGCTTCTTGCTCAGAATCCTCTTACACCTCCCCCTCCCTGCTGAATCCTATTCATTTATTTACTTATTTATTTTTGCAGGATTGAGTGTCAAATGTAGGTCCTCATAGATGCTAGGCAAAAGCTCTATTACTGAACTACACTCCAGCACTTTGCCATGAGCTTTAACATACTGCTACTTGAACTGTGGTTTGTGGTTGTACTCCTTCCACAGGGCAGGGCAGGTGGTGCAATGAAGTAAATATTCCTGTGATGCTGCCCCAGATGAGTAATAAACATGTGGCCAGTACAGGGCCTCTGTGGCCTATTGTAAAAGGCTTACAGGAGGAGCACTGGGGAGAGAGGATAGTGGGCAAAACATTTCCTCTAAATACTCAGATTCAGTGACAGGTATATGGGGGTAGGTTCCCTATACCCTTTATTTGACTCATGTGGCTATTTGAATCTATCCATAAGTAGTACATGCCTGTACAAACTTACTCCAAGAAGCAGCTGTATTCTACCTTTTGGGGATTTTTTTCCCTATGAATTTTGCTCTCTTATTATCAGTGATGAATTTATTTGATGGTTTATCTTTTTAAATGTACATGTGTATGTGTGTGTGTGTACATTTGTATAACACCACATGAGTATTCAGTGATCCCTTATTAACTGTGTATCATCATAGATATTTTCTAAGTAGATGCTTGAAACTGTAAGTGACAACAAATCCTCTAGATATGTTTGTTTTATATATGCACACTGTTAAATGTTAATTTTATAAGTTATGCATAAAGAGATTAACAATAATAACTGATGATAATAAAGAATAATTATAAATATGTAGTCTCATGAAAGTTACTGAAGACAGATAGGTGTTTATTCTAGAAGTTTCCACCTAATACATTCTACCTATTGTTGACCATGTATAACTGAATTCTTGAACAGTAAAGCTGGGTGTGTGCATTAGTGCTATGACATCAATATACATATTACACAGGCACATATGTGTTGCATATAATTTGTAAAGAGAATGTAAACTCCCTGTGGGTATATACCCTACTTTACAATCGTATTTATTGCATACAAACCTCTCACAGGCATGAGGGTGCTGAGATAGTGCTTGGTGATTGATTTAGGCCAGGCCTTCCAACTTGTCCAGTGGTGATGCCCTTGTTAAAACTTGATTCCTTGTATTCTTTCTTGGAGATACTAAGTTGCTAGCCTAGGGTGGAAAACAACACACAGATCTGCCAAGAAATCACCATTCTTTTTTTTTATTTTTTTAATAATTTATTTTTTATTTCTTCAAGTTACATCTCAATCACAATCCCCTCCCTACTCCCCCCTCCAGTCCCACCCTTCCACCCTCCTCCCTCTCAACCCCCCATCCTCTTCCCTTCTTTTTTTTTTTAGTTTAAGGTATTTCTTTTTCCCCCCAACAGCTCTCCCTTTCAGTCCAAAAAAAATGGTTCTTTTTCTTATAACTATAAATACAATACAAAACAACAGAAATGAATAGGCCACAATTATAAGTTATATGGCTTAGCATACATTCCCAATGTCCAGTCCATATGTATTTGGCAACTGACTTTAACATTCTACTATCTAACCATCTCCATGAGTTTAAAGTTCTATATCTAACTCAGCTTTCATACTAACTTGCCTCACAATTTTAAAAATATCTTCTTAGATCCAGAACACCCTCTTGATTCCTAAACAACTCAAAATTTAACTATGAGACTCTAGCGATCTATTCTTCAACCACCTCAGAGACCTGAGAGGGATAAATATATCTGATTATATAGGAAGTGCAGGGCCTGCAGCTTCCAAAACTAAGAAATGACAGACAGTGGCTGCCTGGACAGTTCCCATTATCTCTCCATACATTACAGCATCAATCTTCAGCCATTTGGCCCCGTTTCTCTGACAAACATTGATTGTAGAGCAGGAATTATGAAGGACTTACCTACCCTGTCTTGGCAGAGCTAGGCTGTCGACTTATCTGCTTCCAAGTTTTGTCCTTTTTGGACAAAAGTCTGTCTACAGTTGAAGGAAGGGGTTTTTCTGGCCAAGAGAAAGGCTTACCACCAATTCAATCATCTCCCACTGGAGATTCTTCGATGCTCATCTTCTACTTGGAGTAGAATAGGGGGTGCTGTCAGGAGCTGACATGTCTCGATATCAAAAAATCATAAGTTAAGAAAACATCTTTGAATGCCATATTCTGCAGATCTCTTGAGGTTTTTGAAGATGCCCTATCTATCTCTTATATTTAGATAAGCAAATATTGCTTATCTCTTAGCAACTTGATTTCTGAGTAGCTTAGAAAATAACGGTGATAGACTGTCATAGTAACTAACAAAATGACACATTTTCATGACTATTAGTTTCCGTTTCTTAATTATAAGAGTTAGGAGAGCAGTTTGATTTTTTGTGTCCTCTGTTAAAATGTTAAAATATACATTTAGGAGGAAAAGTAAGCATAACCATTTCCCAAGGTTTTCAGACCAACACCCCCACTTCCATCTCTCTACTTTTATCCCAAGACAGAAAATGAAAGGTTGAAATTGGAATGAAAAAGTGATCAGGCAGGTGTGGTCTCTGAAAAATGGGGGAGGGACATTCCTGGATTTTTAATTGACATTGAGTTTCTTTGCTCACTATGTCTATGGACTCCAAAAAATCCCTTCAAAACTCAATTATTTAAAAGAATTTTATATGATTTGACAATATGCATTAGGTATTCACAAAAAATTTGTACCCTAAAAAATAAGTAGTGAGGAACTTGATTAGTCATTGAAATGGTGGACCCAATGGGCTCCATACTTCGGTTGTCTGCATGTCAATATAATGCTAAGCTTCACAATTCATTCCTAGGACAGACAGATGAGCCATGGTACCTAGAGATTAAGTTATGACAGGTCTAAGGCTTAGCCACCATTTGAACCTAAATCATTTCAGTTTCAAAGGCTATATTCCCATGATGCCATTTTGCTTGTCTACCCAGGTATCCAGACAGTGGATTTATACAACATTCACAAGTGATGTACATGTAGGCTAAATAGTGGAAGAATTCCATTAGGGTTAGGTTCTGATTTTTAAAATTACAGTTCTTTTTTCAATTACAGTTTTTATTATTTTTAATTGTTCTCATACAGTCTATTTTGACCATGTTCCTTTCCTTCCCGTAAGTACTCCCAGCTCTCTCTGGCTTGTTCTTACTCTAGTGTTGGAAGGCAAAGCATTCACAGCAGAATGTTGGGGATTTAGATGACTTGTAGAGGAAAATAATTTAAAGAGGAATGAATTAAAGGCAGGAAAAGAAAAACAAAGATGTAGAGGAAGAGTAAATGATTGGCACTCTTAAACATGGAGAGGAAAGGGCTGAAAACAGCCCTGTAAACAGCCCTTCATGATTATGAAGTGAGGAGAGAGTAGCAGGAGGAGGATGTGCAGATGGAAGAGCAAGTGGAGGCTTGGGCAGTCACTGCAATGACCAGGAACTTACTACGCTGATAGCTGTGTGTCTTATGGAATGGTTGACTATGGGGTTTTGGATGGTAACCAATGCTGACTGCTGAGAAATGAAGGGAAGGGAAGCACCACAAGACTTGCCCATGGCTCAGTTCACGATGCCTTGTGCTTTTGCCTGCCTTGTACATATATCATCCAGTGCCTTACCAGTCTGTTCTTCCCAGCATCAGTCATGCCCATCACAACAACTGGAAAGACCATTATCTGAACAGAACTGCATTTCTGCAAAGAGTCCCGAGTCTCAGTGGATAACCTGACATCATAGACCATGATGGATCATCTCAGACCATATGCCTTGAAAGACACACATACCATAGTTAAGCCAAAGATTATGTCACATGCACTCTGGTCTCTCCATTGAACCACTGTCCGCCAGTAGTTTGGACTCCAAATGAAAGCCCAGAAGACAGGAGAAGTCAGTCCTTGAAGTTCTATACATGGAACATGGGGTTACCTCACCAGTGGGCAATGAGTTGGCCAGGCATGAGTTGGCAGGCAGATCTCCCCTGCCCCTCCCCTCCATGTCCTGCTGTTACTCAGCTTTCCTGTTTAGTTTTATGTACTTTCTCTCCTCCTGTTTCTTTTGCAATCAAGCAGATATTGAATTTCTTCATTTTAGCTAGCATGACCAGCTACAGAAGGCATAGCATTTTAATTATAATTGTCACACATACAAAATACAAATAAGTAGAACAAGGAAGTGTCTATCTGGGGGGAAGAACACAACCCATTGGATTACAAAAAGTTTCAAAGTTAATAGAATTATTAACAAAATCCATCATTGTCTGTGATGTCCAGGGTATGCTACACATTGGAATCTTTTTTCTACTCTCAAAAATATGATTATATCACACAAGGAGATTGCCAATTCACTTTCAAAGACTATGACTGCATGGATTTTCAGATTTTTTTTCAAAAGTTATCTTTTGGGGGACATATCAGCAGCTGACTACTCTACACAAATGTTTTTGGCTCAGGGATTGTGCCTGGTGAAATGAACCTACCTTTCAAAGCATCCTGTAAGAATTATGGACCCTCTGATTCTTACTGTCTTTTTACATTTTCCAAAGTATTCTGAACTCAGATCACTGGCTCAAAGACCACCTAGACTCATTCTCTTACTGTGGCATATCCTATATGCCTCTGCCTCATGCCTAGGGGAGAACTTTGAACCCAAGGGGCACGGAATAGGCATTTTGTGAAACCTAACTTTTGTTTCAGAGGGCACATACCCCTTTGAGAATTTAAGACAGCAGCAGGGGACCTGGCTCCCGACTATCTGCACTGGAGAGATGGATCCCAGTGGTACCTGGGTGTCTGGAGCTGGAAGCCAGCTGTGACCCCACCTTCCCCCACTGAACTATGCACACCAGGAACCTGAAACTTCCTCAAGCAGAAATGCAGGTGATCACACTGCTGCTGCAGGGCAATGCCGGTCACGGACGCATATTTCAGCATTCAAGGAAGTCCAGGTAAACGGAGATATGCTAATAGTTTCCAGAGAGGTAGAGAAAGCTGCTGGCTCAATGATTGTCCCCATCAGGCTGGTGGATAATGAAAAGTCCCTTTCTTTGGCTCAAATAGCTTCCTCCTGTTAGTTGACATTTTTTTTTCTTGAAAAAGGAGAAGTGTTTTACCTTTTGAATTATATTAAGCTGAAGTTTACCAGTTTCGTTATGGAAGAGGTTTGTTATTCCTAATTTACTATTCGTGCTTTTCCTTCAGCACAGTTTTATTGTACAAATCTATCATCATGAACTGAACTTTAAAACGCCAAAGACTTAAGTGGAATTTTAAATATTTCCTATAATTATTTCACAATAGCATATGGATTAACAAATAGCCCAGAGTAGAGGACACTAGCAGAGATGTTTACAGGGGGAAAAAGTACAATTGAAATATGGTTTGTCCAGGTTTAATACACACAGAATATACTTTAATACTTTCATATGGTCTGAATAATATCCCCATATTGATTTTTTCCTTGTTTCTACCAACTCCACAGCAAATGTACGACAATGGCTCCGTGATTTATTGCAAGTGTAGCAATGGGTTTATAACGGCATGAATCATGCCGATTGCTCAATTCACCACATGCCTTAATAAAAGTTTCACTTTAATAAAACTGAGCTAAGGCAAATATGCCCAGAGGCTGGTCTGACATTCCTTATACATTACCCTGCCTCAGGAAATTATTGCCATATATTTTACAGCAGCTACAGTAGGCTAGGGGATCAGGATTAAAATGTACTAACTACTGTGATATTTAACAGAACTCCTGTGTTCCCAGTTAACCCTCACAGGTACAAATGGACAGCTGTTAGGAGACAGCATGGTATAGAGCTGAGATGGACTGGAAGCCAGGCAGTTGGGGATCAGAGCTGACCCTCGTCACTCCACATACATCCCCTAAGCTCTCTATACAATACAGGTGGAAGTTTCTCTCCCAATGATAATGTCAACATCATAGGAGGAAAAAGAAGCATCAGAGTTCAGGCAAACATCAGATGGTGTCATCCATGGGCACAAGGGTGAGAGGAACACAAAAGGCTCTTTGGCAAGACTGAGCATTGTGGTTGTTTGGAGTATTTTAAAATATACTTATATTTAAAAAATATAAGTAATATTTTATATATATATAATATATGAAATAACTTATTTGCATGAAGAACAGGCATATAATCATTTAGAAAAGTCTAGGGATTCAGCTATGAAAGGTCAATCCTCCTAGAAACTCCACACTATTTTTCATATTCCCTAGAAAGAATTGGAAATGCACTATGCCAGTGATGTTTTGATAAAAAATTAAAAAAAAATCTGACTGAGAGTGTATGAAGGCAGGCCAGGAACAGTTGGGGGTATCATTCATAAGACTCACTACCTGTTCGCTATTGCTCTGGAAGAAGTTATGGTTGGATGATAGCGTTCAGTGGGGGCCAGTGCAGTGTTTATTAGTCCCTAAGACCAAGCAAGCCTCTGTGGATTTTCTAACAAATGTGAATTGCTTAGGTATTACTATGGAGTGTTGCATACACTAAGAAGGTGGTTTGATCCTGTGGTAAGTTAGGCACCTGTGTGACCAGAGAGGAGCTGCAAAATCTCCCTGGACCTCTGCTTAGTCTGTCAGACTTTACTGAAGTGGAAAATGATAATGCCTGGGCATGTAATAGACATTTAGAGATGGGTCCTCTGTACCTACTTGTTTTATTTTGCAGTAATTCTCCAACATCTTCATGAGTGGATTGCCTCCCACATACAGCTCTCTCCTGGTTCTGCTCCAGCTCTCAGGCTCTCATTTTCCTTAGGTAACAGCCCAATAGGAAACTCCTTAGTCTGCCCAGCATCTCATACTGGTTTCACGGGGCTTCCTCTCTGCTCCTGTGTTATCTTCCTCCCATTCAGCTCTCATGGAAACACCTTATATACAACTCAGAATTTGCCCTCCTGTCTCCAGCTAGAACCTTGAGGAAATTTTTGTTTTCCTCAGTTGTGTTCCCTTTGTGTTAAACATTGTATCTGATACCTAGAAAAGACAGTTAATATTGGGCAAATGACCACATGAGGAAATGGTAACTAAATCAAAGAATCCATGATGTATGTGTTAAATCTCCAAAACTGCTTCTCCAGAGGTGAACTTGATCATATATTTTATAAACAAAGGAAAACTAGGGAGCTACAGATGACCCAACCGACAACTTAAAGCTATTTCCTCTATGGTAGAACACGGCAATGATATGTGGCCAATAGCTATGGACCACTCATGGCGTCCTGGACACTATGCTCATAACTCTGCCCGTCTCATGTTCACAAGTCAGTGACATGAAAAACACTATTCTTCACACACTCCACCCTAATACACTTGAGCTCAGAGAGATGGAATAACTGTACCACAGTGATGTAACTAACAATGGCTGTGCTAGCCCTTGAACCCGAGACCTTCTGATTCTACAATCAGTTCTCTGGTTTCTGCAGTGCCCGGAGGTGTACCCAGACTACAGACATCCATAAAGGAGAAACGCTTTTGTAGGGAACGGATGGTCTTAGAGTGAAACAAACTTACCGTGGACAGTCCAGTTGAATCTGATTTCCCCTGGTCTGTGTTCTGAGGTTTGCCACATTTTTCTCACTTTCACTCAACAGGAGCAGCTGAAATAAAACTCACCATCACCAAGCAGGAACAGAGTTGTCAAGAGAAATGAAATATCCAGGGGCAGCTTCAGCTCTACCATTCCATAATGTTTTTTTTTTTTTTTCGGTAACTCTCTTGACATTGTCTAATGGTGACATCTACGAAAATCCCAAATTTGAAAATAAATAAGTTGGCTGACATACAGACATTTTACAGATGAGTTTAATAAAATAGATTTTTTTTTCTGTTTGAAATCTTTGGTAATCTCTGAAATATATCAACTGCAACCCAGGAACATTGTATCCCAAGTCGTGATTCATGAAATGAAACGGAAATGTATTATGTAATTCAATTGGGAGAGTCCAGCCCAGAGCTCATTAAAGGCCATTGCTGGTGATGTGGACTGCACTCGGCAGGCTCTGTGGTTTGGGCATGCTTTTCTCCGTCCTTACCTCCCTTTCCTCTGAGGACATTTTAACTAAATATCGTCACCCCTTTCAAAAAAGCATTCTTGAGAATTTGCTCACAGACAGGAATAATTCACAAGAAATCTTAAGAGAAATTGTGATTCTTTTCTCTCTACTCCAACTGCCATTAACCTATTTCTTGGAGTAGGCACAGAATGGACTCAATCCTTCCAGTGCTCTCACCTTCCCATCCCAGGTGCAGCCTGAGCATCAGGCAGGTGAATGCCCTATACCCATCCCAGGAAACTGGAGGGGTGGTGGTGGGGTCGAAGGAATGTATCCGATGTCATAAGATCTAATGTAAGATCTACAGGTAGCTCTAAAATCACTCCTGGTTTTCCCAGTTTCTTTACCCCCCTCCCTCCCTCCCTCTTTCCCTTTCTTCCTTCCTTCTTCCTCCCTTTTTTCCAGTTTGTCACACAGACAGAACTTGTAGGCACAGTACAATTTTCCCTCCCTATGATGGTTTTGATGCGAACAAATAAAGTGGAGGGGAAACATCATTATGTAAAACACTTTTCGGTTAGTCCTGTCCCTGTCCCTGGTCCCTGTCCCTGACCCTGTACCCATCCCTCTCCCTCCCTCTCTCCCCCTATCTCCATCTCTGTGTTTCTCCATGTGTAAATGTTATATATTTTTGTGCCTTTTCTTTTTTTAATGTTTATTTATTACTTCAAGTTATATCTCCATCACAGATCCCTCTCTCCACCCCTCCCAGTTACACCCTTCCACCCTCTCCTCCTCTCCCATTTATCCTACTCCTCCCTCCGGAGTGGGTTGCCCCTACATATCATCCCCCCCTCAGTTCAACAGTCATATGAGGGCTAAGAGCTTCCACTTGCACGGGGGGGGGGGGCTATATGACAGCTCTAATAGGGCAAAGTGTCCCACTAACAGGTAACAAGGTCTATGTTCCTGTTCCTTTTGGAGTGCTTATTTTTTTTTTTAACCAACATTTGGCAACTTTGTGTTTGGATTTTTCATGAGAGTTATTTTGAGTAAGGAATGACAGCACATTGTGATATTCTGCACTTCCTAAGATCTAAAAGTGATGTATACTTTTCATTTGCTAATTGTCCATTTTAATGTATCTAAATACATCTATTTTTAATTGGCAAGAATTCATGCTATACCTATAATACTTTGAAATATGTGGATTCTGTGGAATGGTCTAATCAGAGTAATAACATACACCTTACCTAACATAGTTCATTATTGTGAAACCTCTTAAAATCTACTGCCCTCAGTGGTGTCCAGATCCTAACATGAGGGGTGAACTGTAGCCACTGTGCTGAACAATGGAGAACTTGAGAAGACTTCTGTCTTCTTGAAATTTTATTTCCTTTGATAGCTGTGTACCCAACTCCCCCTTCCCCATAGCTCTACTATGACTTGGTTCCTAAATGTCCCCCAGATTCTTCTGTGCTAATGTAAAGGCCAAAGTTAGCCAGTAAGCCCCACTTGCCCAAGGACAGATAACTTCCTAGAATGCTAGATGCTGTTGTTTATGGGAGATAAGTACATATATTTAGTCCCCTAAACAAATTTGTTTGACTCATTTGCTCCGAGTATGCATGATCACATGTAGGTGGAGGTACATGGGCAGGAAATAGATCAGGATGCACTCTTGCCCTTGATTGGGTCTGATGGGAAATGCAGGGGTCTTATGGGGTTGCCTTTTTGAGCCTCTGAAAAATGTGACTTGTGGCCATTTCTGGAAACCCGGGAATGAACCTGGCCAGAGTCCATCATCTTGGTTAGTATTTAATTAAAGCTTGCTTCAAGTTTGACTCAAAAATTGCAGAGCCAGTTTTTCTCTTATAAACCTCAGGTTTAAGAGTGAGGGCTTGGTTGTCCTTACTGAGAAGCAGAGGAACCTTTAAAATGAGGAAGGAGGCTAAGGGACTGCCTGTGCCTTGTGGCAGATACTGGGATCCAGGTCTCCTCTGTCTCCTACTTCTAGTTGCCATGGGATCCCAAGCTTAACTATATTCTCCTTCCAAGATGGTCTGCCTTTCTACAGCCCCAAGAACAACAAAGTCAACTATCCACTGTCTGCAGCCTCTGAAACCAGGAGCATACACACACACACACACACACACACACATTCTCTCTTTAAGCTTGCTTTCCCAGATCTTTTATCACAGTGAAAGAAAGCTGTATGTATAATTCAGCACAGCTACTAACTATAATTCTCCTCTTAGCTGTTATAAGCTTAACTCTTTAGACAACTCAAATAAACAAGATCACACTGTCTTTCTGTGCCTTCCTTATTCCGATTAATGGAATGCTGCTCAGGCTCATTCATTCCATTGCAATAACAGGCATCCCAGTGTGTTGGTATGGTACATCTGCACATCTTGGTGGATCCCAACCAAACCTTGGTTTTTGTGAATAATGCTATAATGAACATGTCACTTTGACATTCTGGCTCCATCTTAATTAGCCATATTTATATCTTCTCTAGAGAAATGTCGATTTGAGTCACTTGCCTGCTTTTACCTGGAATTGTTTGATTTTGGTTATTAATATAAATTCTCAAAAAACAAAAAGAAATTCACTATGCATTCTAGGTATGAGATTCTTAAGAGACAAACAGTTTATAAGTGTTTTTCCATTCTGTGGGTTATGTTTTCATTTTTTTCTTGGTTTTTCGAGATAGGGTATCTCTGTATAGCCCTGGCTGTCCTGGAATCACTCTGTAGACCAGGCTGGCCTGGAACTCAGTGATCCACCTGCCTCTGCCTCCCAAGTGCTGTGATTAAAGGCGTGTGCTACCACCCACCTGAATATATTTTCATTTTTTGATAGTATTCTTTATACAAACGAGTTTAATTTTTATTACATTCAACTTATTATTTCCTTTATGATTGTGGTGACGTAGTCAAGGAACTGTCATCAAGACTCTAGCCAGGGAAGCAGGTAGGCTAGCTGCAGTCCTTCACTTCTCCTTTTGCTCCTCCAAATCCAACCCCCATTTCTCATCTACAGTTCTGTAGCAGACTGCTGTGTGGCTTCCCTCCTCCCTCTGCCCCCATCCCCAATGGATCATACAAATCTTCCCATTCTAACTCCTGCCACCTGCCCACTAATTGCTTTATCCTAGCCCCCAACTCTAGCAAACATTCCTTGGGACCAGTAGACCACTGCAGCCAGAGAAGCAGGTAGGCACATTGCAGATCTTCACCTTTTTCCCAGCCCCTCCAAGATCAGTCCTTTGATCTTATCCCCAGCTTTGTAGGAAACTACCTAAAGTGGAATGAAATTGACAGCATACCCAAACACATGGGACATAATGTAGGTGGTTCTAAGAGGCAAGTTCATAATACTAAGTGCCTACATTAAAAAAATAAAAAAAAAAGAAAATTGGAGAGATCTTATACTAGTAACTTAACCGCACACCTGAAATCTCTACAACAAAAGGAAGAAATCATACCCAAAAGGAGAAGATGGCAAGAAATAATAAAACTCAGGGCTGAAATCAGTAAAATGGAAGCACACAAAAACAGGAAAAATAAGGGATGAAATGAAGAGCTGGCTCTTTGAGGAAATCAACAAGGTTGACAAACCCTTATCCAAATTAATTAAAAGGCAGAGAGAGACTATCCAAATTAACAAAATTAGAATGAAAAGGGGGATATAGCAGCAGACACCAAGGAAACCCAAAGAATCATAAGGATATACTTTAAAAATCCACATTCCATCAAATTGCAAAATCTCAAAGAAATGGATAATTTTCTTGATAGGTACCACTTACACAAGTTGGATCTAGATCAGATAAACAACTTAAACAAACCTATGATCTCTAGTAAAGTAAAAGCAGTCATTAAAACTCTCCCACCCAAGATAACCTAGGACCAAATAGTTTTAGTGCAGAATTCTAGATTTTTCAAAGAGGAGTTAGCACCAATACTTCTCAAATTATTCCACAAAATAGAAACAGAAGGGACATTGCCTAATTCCTTTGACAAAGTTATAGTCATCCTGATACTCAAACCACATAAGACTCAAAATTCAGACCAATTCCCTTATGAACATAGATAAAAAAAAATACTCAATAAAATGCTTGCAAACCGAATAAAAAAACACTTCAAAAACATCATACACCTGCTTTTTAATGCCAAACCATGGAAATAGCCTATACCTCTACAAAAAAACCAAAAAACAAAAAAAAAAACTTTTAAGCTGCTATCAAGTTTGTGTAATCTCTGTAGCCACCTGCAGTCTAACATTCTAATCTGAAATTAAGACCATTTTCTTTTCATGCCAGTAAGGTAAATTATAGTTTGAAAATTTTATATTGTATTTTTATTATATTTTTAAGCTTATTAATTCTTTTCTTAAAATAGTATTATTTATTTCTAGAACATAGTTTCCTCCCTCCTCCCCTCTTGGCCCCTCCCTTCATCTCTCCTTCCCTCCCTCTCTACTTCCCTCCCTCCCTCCCTCCCTTCGTTCCTCCCTCCCTCCTTCCTTGTTCCTCTACTTGGTACTCTCCTTCTCCTCAGATGAGGTGGGTCCTCACATATCATACTCCCTCAGATCTTGCGTCATGTGAGGCCCAAGAGCTTACACTCGTACTGGAGCTTGATAAGGCACACCATCTAGGGTGTGGGGTTCCACTAACCTGCAGCAGATTCCATGACTCACTGGTGGGTAGAATTTTTCCTAGGATAGATATGCTAGGTTCCTGTCTATTTGGGTGTGTGGGTTGTAGGATAGTTATCCTCTGATGTATGGTTAATATCCATTTGTAAGGGAATACATATCATGTTTATCTTTCTGGGACTGCGTCAGCTCACTTAGGATGAGCTTTTCTAGTTCCATCCATTTGGTTATGAATTGCATGATTTTCTCATTTCTGATAGCTGTGTAGTATTCCATTGTGTATATGTACCACAGT
This sequence comes from Lophiomys imhausi, assembly GCA_907164525.1. Taxonomy (NCBI): domain Eukaryota; kingdom Metazoa; phylum Chordata; class Mammalia; order Rodentia; family Muridae; genus Lophiomys; species Lophiomys imhausi. Next base: position 10,531,817 of record CAJQZJ010033149.1, read on the forward strand.
TTTTTTATCCATTCTTCAGTTGATGGACATCTGGCTTGTTTCCAGTTTCTGGCTATTACAAATAAAGCTGCTATGAACATTGTTGAGGCAATGTCCTTTTGGTTTCGTTTCAGATCTTTTGGATATATGCCCAAGAGGGGTATGGCTGGGTCTTGAGGTAGATTTATTCCCAATTTTCTAAGATATCTCCAGATTGATTTCCAAAGTGGTTGCACAAGTTTGCAGTCCCACCAGCAATGGGGGAGTGTTCCCCTTTCTCCACATCCTTGCCAGCATGTGCTATCATTTGAGTTTTTGATCTTAGCCATTCTGACAGGTGTGAGATGGAATCTCAGAGTTGTTTTAAGTTGCATTTCCCTGATAACCAAAGATGTTGAACATTTCCTCAAATGCCTCTCAGCCTTTAGAGATTCCTCTTCTGTGAATTCTCGGTTTAGCTCTGTACCCCATTTATTGATGGGGTTATTTGATTTTTTGGTGTTTAATTTCTTCAGTTCTTTATATATTTTGGATATTAGCCCTCTGTCAGATGTTGGGTTGGTGAAGATCCTTTCCCAGTCTGTAGGCTGCTGTTTTGTTCTAAAGACAGTGTCCTTTGCCTTACAGAAGCTTTTCAATTTTATAAGGTCCCATTTATTGATTGTTTGTTTTAGTTCCTGAGCTATTGGTGTTCTATTCAGGAAGTTGCTACCAGTGCCAATGATTTCAAGGCTTTTCCCCACTTTCTCTTCTATTAATGTTAGTGTGTCTGGATTTATGTTGAGGTCCTTGATCCACTTAGACTTAAGTTTTGTACAGGGTGATAAGTATGGATCTATTTGCATTCTTCTACATGTTGACATCCAGTTAGACCAGCACCATTTATTGAAGATGCTTTCCTTTTTCCATTGTATGTTTTTGGCTTCTTTATCAAAAATTAAGTGACCATAGATGTGTGGGTTTATTTCTGGGTCTTCAATTCGATTCCATTGGTCAACTGGTCTGTTTCTATACCAGTACCATGCTGTTTTTATTACTATTGCCCTGTAGTACAGCTTGAAATCCGGGATGGTGATACCTCCAGATGTTCTGTTATTGTACATGATTGATTTAGCTATTCTGGGTCTTTTGTTATTCCATATGAAGTTGAGAATTGTTTTTTCCAGATCTGTAAAAAATTGAGTTGGTATTTGGATAGGAATTGCATTGAATCTGTATATTGCTTTTGGTAAGATTGCCATTTTTATTATGTTGATCCTACCTATCCATGAACAAGGGAGATCTTTCCATCTCCTGATATCTTCTTCAATTTCTTTCTTCAGGGTCTTGAAGTTCTTATCATACAGGTCTTTCACTTGCTTGGTTAGAGTTACCCCCAGGTATTTTATATTATTTGTGGCTATTGTGAAGGGTGTTGATTCCCTTATTTCTTTCTCAGCCCATTTATCTTTTGTGTAAAGAAGGGCTACTGATTTTTTTGAATTGATTTTGTATCCGGCCACCTTGCTGAAGGAGTTTATCAGCTGTAGAAGTTCTCTGGTGGAATTTTTGGGGTCACTGATGTATACTATCATATCATCTGCAAATAGGGATACTTTGACTTCTTCCTTTCCAATTTGTATCCCTTTGATCTCTTTTAGTTGTCTTATTGCTCTAGCTAAAACTTCAAGTACTATGTTGAAGAGATATGGAGAGAGTGGGCAGCCTTGCCTTGTCCCTGATTTTAGAGGAAATGCTTTAAGTTTCTCTCCATTTAGTTTGATGTTGGCTATTGGCTTGCTGTAAATTGCTTTTATTATTTTTAAGTGTGGTCCTTGTATGCCTGATATCTCTAAGACTTTTATCATGAAAGGGTGCTGTATTTTGTCAAAAGCTTTTTCAGCATCCAATGAGATGATCATGTGGTTCTTTTCTTTCAGCTTGGCTTGTTTATGTTGTGGATTACATTGATAGATTTTCTAATGTTGAACCACCCTTGCATCCCTGGGATGAAGCCTACTTGATCATGGTGTATGATACTTTTGATGTGATCTTGGATCCGGTTTGCAAGTATTTTATTAAGTATCTTTGCATCCATGTTCATAAGGGAAATTGGTCTGAAATTTTCTTTCTCCGGTGGGTCTTTGTGAGGTTTAGGTATCAGGGTAACTGTGGCCTCATAGAATGTGTTTGGAAGCCGGGCGGTGTTGGCGCACGCCTTTAATCCCAGCACTTGGGAGGCAGAGGTAGGCGGATCTTTGCGAGTTCGAGGCCAGCCTGGTCTACAAAGCGAGTCCAGGACAGCCAGAGCTGTTAAACAGAGAAACCCTGTCTTGAAAAACCAAAAAAAAAAAAAAAAAAGTGTTTGGCAGTATTCCTTCTGTTTCTATGTTGTGGAAGAGTTTGAAGAATATTGGTGTTAGCTCTTCTTTGAATGTCTGGTAGAATTCTGTGCTGAAACCATCTGGGCCTGGGCTTTTTTTGGTTGGAAGACTTCTAATGACTTCTTCTATTTCCTTAAGGGTTATAGGACTGTTTAATTTGTTTACCTGTTCTTGATTTAACCTTGGTAGGTGGAATCTATCAAGAAAATTGTCCATTTCATTTAGATTTTCCAATTTTGTGGAGTACAAGTTTTTGAAGTAGGACCTAACGATTCTTTGGATTTCCTCAATGTCTGTTGTTATTTCCCCCCTTTTCATTTCTGATTTTGTTGATTTGGGTATTTTCCCTCTGCCTTTTAGTTAGTTTAGCTAAGGGCTTGTCTATTTTGTTGATTTTCTCAAAGAACCAGCTCTTGGTTTTGTCGATTCTTTGTATTGTTCTTTTTGTTTCTAAGTTGTTGATTTCAGCCCTGAGTTTGATAATTTCCTCTCGTCTGCTCCTCTTGGGAGTGTTTGCTTCTTTTTGTTCTAGCTCTTTCAGGTGTTCTTTTAGGTGGCTAGTATAGGAATTCTCCAGTTTCTTTTTGAAGACACTTAGAGCTATAAACTTTCCTCTTAGCACTGCTTTCAATGTGTCCCATAAGTTTGGGTATGTTGTACCTTCATTTTCATTGAGTTCTAAGAAGACTTTAATTTCTTTTTTTATTTCTTCCCTGACCCAGAGGTCATTGAGGAGAGAGTTGTTCAGTTTCCATGTTTTTGCAAGCACTCTGTTGTTTTGGTTATTGTTGAAGCCTAGCTTTATTCCATGATGGTCTGATAAGTTACAAGGAGTGATTTCAATTTTCCTGTATCTGTTGAGGCTTGCTTTGTGACCGACTATATGGTCGATTTTGGAGAAGGTTCCGTGAGGTGCCGAGAAGAAAGTGTATTCTTTTGTTTTGGGGTGAAATGTTCTGTAGATATCAATTAGGTCCATTTGATTCATGACATCTGTGAGGTTCATTATTTCTCTGTTTGGTTTCTGCATTGTTGATCTGTCCAGTGGTGAGAGTGGTGTGTTGAAGTCTCCCACTATTAATGTGTGAGGTTCAATGTGGGATTTGAGCTTCAGTAGTGTTTCTTTAATGAATGTGGGTGGTCTTATATTTGGGGCATAGATGTTTAGTATTGAAATTTCATCTTGGTGGATTTTTCCCTTGATGAGTATATAGTGTCCTTCCCCATCTCTTTTGATTAATGTTGGTTGAAAATCCAATTTGTTGCATACTAGAATTGCTACTCCAGCTTTTTTCTTGGGTCCATTTGCTTGGTATATCTTTTTCCAGCCCTTTACTTGGAGATAATGTCTATCTTTTTTGCTGAGGTGTGTTTCTTGTAAGCAGCAGAATGCGGGATTCTGTTTTCGCATCCATTCTGCTAGCCTGTGCCTTTTTATTGGGGAATTGAGTCCATTGATGTTGAGAGATATTAATGACCAGTGATTGTTACTTCCTGCCATCTTGATGTTGGTAGAAATAGTGTGTGAGCTTCTTTTCTTTTGTTTTTGCTGCAGGCATGCTATTTGCTTCCTGTGCTTTCTTGTGTGTAGTTAACCTCTTTGGGTTGAAGTTTTCCTTCTAACATCTTCTGTAGAGCTGGATTTGTGTATAGATATTGTTTGAATTTAGCTTGGTAAAGGAATATCTTGTTTTCTCCATCTATGTTGATTGACAATTTTGCAGGGAATAGTAGTCTGGCCTGGCATTTGTGTTTTTTTAGGGTCTGCAAGACGTCTGTCCAGGCCCTTCTGGCTTTTAGAGTCTCTGAAGAAAAGTCAGGTGTGATTCTGATAGGTTTGCCATTTTATGTTACTTGACCCTTTTCCCTAGCAGCTTTTAAAATTCTTTCTTTGTTCTGTACATTTAGTGTTTTGATTATTATGTAGCGGGAAGATTTTCTTTTCTGGTCTAATCTATTTGGGGTTCTGTAAGCTTCTTGTACAGTTATAGGCATCTCTTTTTTTAGATTTGGGAAATTCTCTTCAATGATTTTGTTGAAAATATTTTCTGGTCCATGGAGGTGGGACTCTTCTCTTTCTTCTATTCCTATTATTCTGAGATTCCGTCTTTTCATTGTGTCCTTGATTTCCTGAAGGTTTTGTGTCAGGACTTTTTTAGATTTGACATTTTCTTTGACAGATGTATCCATTTCTTCAATTTTATCCTCTGAGCCTGAAATTCTTTCTTCCATCTCTTGTATTCTGTTGGTGATGCTAGTGTCTGTAGTTCCGATTCTTTTCTTAAGGTTTTCCAGTTCTATGGATGTCTCAGATTGGATTTTCTTCATTGCTTCAACTTCCCTTTTCAGGTCTTCCATTCCTTTAAGCGCTTTATTCATTTCCATCACCTCCTTTGCAGTACTTTGTTGTTGCTCTCTGAGGCATTTGATTTCCTCCCTTAGGCCTTCTATTATTAGTATAAGCTTAGGATTAAGGTCATTTTCCTTTGCTTCAATTGGGTTCAGCTGTCCAGAGTTGTCTGTAGCATTATTGCTAGGATCTGGAGACATCCTATTGTTTTGGGTTTTTTTTACCATGTTCTTGCGCTGACCTTTTGTCATCAGATGGACCCAGGTGTTATCTGTTTGTTTCTTTTGTTACCTGACCTTGGTGCTCAGGAAAACTCCCTGCCCTGGGGGTTGGCTGATCCTGAGATCCTGGTGTTTACCTCCAGATGGCTGGCAGGTTCCTGTAATAGACTGACTGGCTCTCGGAGAGGAGGGTGGCTGTCGCTCTCCTCAACTGCTTGTGACCCAATTGGACCAATATAGAGGGGATTGGAGTGGGGAGAGGGCTAGCCTCTGAGGACCTGGGAGCTGACAGGTCTCCTCAGAAAGGCAGGTAGAGCTGTGGTTGGTCTGTGTTCTCCTCTCACTGACCCAGTCGTTCTGGCTCCCCAGCTAGGCTGACTATGCACGCAGGGAATTCCACCCACAACAGATGCCGGTCTCAGTGCGCCTGTTGCTGACTGCCTCAGATGCTTGGGTGCTAGGGTGAGTGACCCACCCGCCCCAGTATTTGTGGAGAACACACTGTCGCCGGCTCTGTTTGCAGCCAGTCTTGGCTCCTAATTGCTTTGCTGTGACTGGGTTAGGTCTCTGCCTCTCCGTTACAGTGCACACTGTGCCACCATGTTGGAAACTCCGGAAAAAAATAATCTCACTTACCTTTGCTCTTGTGGTGCGGCTCGAGTGCAGGCTGGATATCAGGCAGACAGGCGGGGCCGCTGGTCTGTGGCTGGAGCCGTGGGCTGGATCCACTCCTGGACTAGATCTCTAGCCAGAGCTCCTCTCCAGACCGGTGACGGAGCTGGCTGATCTCAGGGTTGTGTTCCCGGGAACTGCGTGGGCTGTTTTACCTGGTGACCAGTCTCAATGTTCGCTGTGGGAATTCAGACACCATCTGTGTTTCACTGTAGGCTAGGGGACCTCACATTCACTCCACAGTGACTAATCTCATTCGCCTACTACTCAGATGCACTGCTCTATGGTCGGCGCCATCTTGGATCTCCAAATTTCATTCTTTTACAAGTGGACATCCAGTTGGACCAGCATCATTTGTTGAAGATGCTTTCCATTTTCCATTGTATGGTTTTGGCTTCTTTATCAAAAATTAGGTGGCCATAGGCATGTGGGTCCATTTCTGGCTCTTCAATTCGATTCCATTGATCTACTGGTCTGTTTCTATACCAGTAACCTGATGTTTTTACTAGGTCTGTAAAGAATTGTATTAGTATTTTGATAGGAATTGCATTGAATCTGTATATTGCTTTTGATAGGATGGCCATTTTTATTATGTTGATCCTACTTATCCATGAATATGGGAGATCTTTCCATCTTCTGATGTCTTCTTCAATTTCTTTCTTCTCAGACTTGAAGTTATTGTCATACAGGTCTTTCACTTCCTTGGTTAGAGTTACTCCCAGGTATTTTATATTGTTTTTGGCTATTGTGAAGGGTGTTGTTTCCATAATTTCTTTCTCAGCCCATATTTCCTTTGTATAAAGAAGGGCTTCCAATTTTTTGACTTTATTTTGTATCCAGCCACATTGCTGAAGATGTTTATCAGTTGTAGGAGGTCTCTGGTGGAAATTTTAGGGTCACTTATGTATACTATCATATTGTCTGAAATAGGGAAAATTTGACTTCTTCCTTTCCCATTTGTATCCCCTTTTAGTTGTCTTATGCTCTCTCTAGAACTTCAAGTACTACATTGAAGAGATATGGGGAGACTGGGCATCCTTGCTTTGTCCCTGATTTTAGAGGAAATGCTTTAAGTTTCTCTCCATTTAATTTGATGTTGGTTCAGGCTTGCTGTACATTGCCTTCATTATTTCTAGGTATGGTATTTGTATGCTAGCTCTCTCCAGGACTTTTAGCATGAAGGGGTCCTGGAGTTTGTTAAATGCTTTTTCAGCAACTAAAGAGATGACCATGTGTTTTTTGTTTTTTGGGGTTTTTTTTTCATCTTTTTTATATGGTGTATTACATTGATGGATTTTTGTGTGTTGAACCACCTCTGCATTCCTGGGATGAAGCCTACTTGATCACGGTAGATGATACTTTTGATGTGTTCTTGAAATCGGTTTGCCAGTATTTTATTAAGTATTTCTGTTTCTATGTTCATGAGGGAAATTAGTCTAAATTTCTCTTTCCTTGTTCGGTCTTTGTGTTGTTTAGGAATCAGGGTGACTGTGGCCTCATAGAATGAGTTTGGTAGTGTTCCTTCTGATTCTATTTTGTGAAAGAGTTTGAAGAGTATTGGTATTAACTCTCCTTTGAAGGTCTGATAGAATTTTGTGCTGAAACCATCTGGCCCTGGACTTTTTTTTTTTTTTTTGGTTGGGAAACTTTTAATGACGGTTTCTGTTTCCTTAGGGGTTATAGGACTGTTTAATTTGTTAACCTGATCTTGATTTAACTTTGGTAGGTGGAATCTATCAAAAAAAAATAAGTTGCCCATTTTGCTTAGGTTCTCAAATTTGGTGGAGTACAGATTTTTAAAGTAGGATCTAACGATTCACTTGATTTCCTCAATGTCTGTTGTTATTTCTCCCTTTTCATTTCTGATTTTCGTGATTTGGGTATTTTCTCTGTCTTTTAGTTAACTTACTAAGAGTTTGTCTGTTTTGTTGATTTTCTCAAAGAACCAACTCTTGGTTTCATTGATTCTTTGTATTGTTCTTTTTGTTTCTCAGTTGTTGATTTCAGTCCGAAGTTTGATGATTTCCTGCCTTCTGCTCCTCTTGGGAGTGTTTGCTTCATTTTTTTTTTCTAGCTCTTCCAGTTCTGCTGTTAAGTTGGTAATATGAGCTGTCACAGTTTTCTTTTTGAAGGCACTTAGTGCCATTCTGAACTTTCCTTGTAGCAGAACCTTTTTTGTGTCCCATAGGTTTGAGTATGTTGTGCCTTCATTTTCATTGAATTTTAAGAAGTCTTTGATTTCCTTCTTTATTCTCTGACCCGTGGTCATTGAGTAGAGAGTTGTTCAGTTTCCATGAATGTGAAGGTTTTTGGTTATTTCTGTTGTTGTTGAAGTCCAGCTTTAATCCATGGTGGTCTGATAAGATACAAGGGGTTATTTTGGTTTTCTTTTATCTGCTGAGACTTGCTTTGTGTCGGACTATATGGCCAATTTTGGAGAAGGTTCAGTGAGGTACTGAAAAGAAGGTGTATTCTTTTGTGTTTGGGTGAAATGTTCTGTAGATATCAATTAAGTCCATTTGTTTCATGACCTCTGTTAGTCTCATTATTTCTCTGTGAATGGGATGCTGAAGCCTCCCACTACTAATGTGTGAGAATCAATGTGTGGTTTAAGCATTAGAAGAGTTTCTTTTACAAATGTAGGCACCTTTGTATTTGGGGCATAGATGTTCAATATCGAGATGTCCTCTTGATGAATATTTCCTTTGACGAGTATGTAATGCCCTTCTCTATCTTTTTTGATTAACTTCAGTTGGAAGTCTATTTTGTTTGATAGTAAAATGACTACTCCAGCTTGCTTCCTGGGTCCATTTGCTTGGAAAACCTTTTCCCAGTCCTTTACTCCAAGGTAGCATCTATCTTTGTTAGTGAGATGTGTTTCTTGTATGCAGTAAAATGATGGGTCTTGTTTACGGATCCAATCTGTAAGCCTGTGTCTTTTTATTAGGGAGTTGAGTCCATTGATGTTGATGGGTATTAGTGACCAAGGGTTGTTATTTCCTATTATTTTGGTATAGGTGGTGGTTCTGTGTTTCTTTTGGTTTAGCTGCAGTGGAGTTTTTTTGCTTCCTCTGTTTTCTTGGGTGTAGTTATCTTCTCTGGGTTGGAATTTTCCTTCTAGGATCTTCTGTAGGGCTGGATTTGGGGGTAGATACTGTTTAAATTTTATTTTGTCATGGAATATCTTGTTTTCTCCATCTATGTTGATAGAGAGTTTTGCTGGGTATAGTAGTCTGGCTGGGCACCTATGTTCTCTCAGGGCTTGTAGGACATCTGTCCAGGCCCTTCTAGCTTTTAAAGTTTCTGAGGAGAAGTCAGGTGTAATTCTGATGGGTCTGCCATTATATGTTACTTGACTTTTTTCTCTTATAGCTTTTAATATTCTTTCTTTGTTCTGTACATTTGAAATTTCAATTATTATATGGGAAGAAGAATTTCTTTTCTGATCTAATTTGTTTGGAGTTCTATATGCCTCTTGGAATTTTATTGGCATCTCTTTCTTTAAGTTTGAGAAGTTTTCTTCTATGATTTTGTTGAAGATGTTTCCTGGACTTTGGAGTCGGGAGTCTTCTCTTTCATCTATGACTATAATTCTTTGGTTCCATCATTTCATTGAGTCCTTGATTTCTTGGATGTTGTGGGTGAGAACATTTTTAGATTTCTCATTTTCTTTGGCTGTTGTACTGATTTCTTCAATAGAATCTTCCATGCCTGAGATTCTGTCTTTCATCTCTTGTATCCTATTTTTGATATTCATGTCTGTAGTTCCTGTTCTCTTCCCTTGGTTTTTCCACCTCCAGAATTGTCTCTGCTTGTGTTTTCTTTATTGCTTCCATTTCCGGTTTCATGTCTTGAACAGTTTTATATGTTCTATACTTATAATGCTCTAATTAGGTTGTCTTTGTCTGCCAATCTTTCAAATCTTTCATAGCCTTTTCTCCCATTCATATTTGGCTGAGTTGGTTTGGAGGTCTCTAAAAGAATTCTCAATTGCTTTAATTTGTAAAATTGAGGATTCTTTAAATTCTTTCAGGGATTTAATTTCTTCTTGTAGGGCCTCTATCATTTTCCTAAGTATAGATTTGTCATAATTTTCATGTGTTTAGCTATGGTGGGATGGACAGGGCTTGCTGTATTAACATCACTGTATTTTGTTGGAGTAATATTTCCCTGATTTTGTCAGATTTGTTCTTTTCCGACATTTTACCATCTGGTTGTCCTTAGTTTATTGTTCCTATTATCTTCCAGACCTGGTGCTAAGGAGGGAGCTTTGGTGTACAGACCATATAATCTTCGTGGTCTGTTGCTCAACACAGGCTAGGTGGGGTCTTGAATTGGGGGCTGGATCTCAACGGGCCCCCCCAAAGTTCATCCCTTCCAGTTGTTTCCCAACTGGAACTCAGGTCGGGGATTTGGTGGGATGCGTTATTCTAGCCTGCAGGGTCTTGAGTTCTAGCAGGTCTTCCTAGTGATGTCAGTGGGGCTTGGAGGACCACAGATTGTAACCCAGAGCTGCAGATCCTCTGCTGCTCCTGTGTCTGGTCCAAGGGTCAAGTCTGGTTCCCCCCAGGCAACTCCTCTTAGGTGGTCCCCAGGGCACCTCTGTGCCTATAGGCCCTAAGTGCTAAGCTCTTGTAGTCTGAGTCACTCAGGAGTACACAAAAGCCAAGAACTCACTGCTTCAGGGCTGGTACTGTAGATGCTGAAGACAAGGTATACTGAGGAGGGGCCAGGTACACTGGCTGGGGGATCTGATATGAACACCACAACCCATCTGCAGGGCATGGACTCAGTTCCACAGTTTTTTAACTTGACCTTCTGCCTTTTGGCCTGCTCTGATCTTACCATTCCTAAAGCTCTGCTGGTTCTCTTTTGGGTGCTGGAGCTACTGTGTGGAAACTTGAGGCTCAGGCAGCCAGGAGGTACTCTATCTGGCATTCAGAGCTGCCTGCCAAGACCCTACAGTGATTAGATGTGCGGGACACTGTACCGTTGCAGGAGGTGGAACTTGCTGCAGGAAGTATCTGGCCGCAGTGTTCTTCTGAGTGATTGTATATCCAGTAGAGGGACCTGTGTGTTCATCATCTTTCTGGGTAAGCCCAAATATGCTTACGCCTCCCAGACCACCACTCCACTGGAGATATACTGAGGTGGTCCCACTGTTCTCGTGTAGCCCAGAATGTGTTATGAATCACCACCATAATGGTTCTGCTGAGAATATATCTGTTCCTGTGGCTCTGATGGTCCTCATTTTGGTGCTGGAATGCCTGCATGGAATCTGGGTGCTCAGGAGGCAGGTAAGTAGCCCTGTCTGGGGTTCAGAGCTGCTCACTGTGTATTTGAGTGTCTCATACCCATAGGCTCCTCTCTTGTGAAGATCTCCTGCTTTGCTTCTGTATCTTCCACAGCTTCCCTGGCTGGCTGGACTGTTTTTCTGAGTGTCTGAGAGGCTCGCCCAGGGACTTTGTTAATCACTGGGTTTGCCTGGTGAGACAGCGCTTTATGCTTCTGAGATTGTTGCTCAGCATGTTTATGTATCTGCAGTGTTCTAGGTATTTTCCCTGCATTCAGAATGTATCCTTGACAGCTGCCACCATCTTGGAATCCCGACACAGTGTATTATTTTTATACTAAAGCCTTCAAAATCAAATCCTGCCCTCTTCAAATTATGTCACCCAACTTGTCTAGCACTCCTTTTTTTTCTTTTTTCTTTTCAACTTACATCATATAAAAATTGAAATGTATTTTTTCAGTTCTATATATGTTCATGCACACATACACATATACATATTCAGAGTAATGCATATATATGTTTGTAAGCATTATATATTATATATACATTATATATTATATTATATACATATGTGATACATATATGCATATTTAATATATATTATATTGCATATATATTTATATATAATGTGTTTATATAGAATGTATATATAATATATCATATACTATATAAATGCATATATAATACATATATGCATATTTAATATATATTATATTGCATATATGTTTATATATAATGTGTTTATATAGAATGTATATATAATATATCATATACTATATAAATGCATATATAATACATATATGCATATATTAACACATACACACATATATATATATAGATAGATAGATAGATAGATATATATGCACTACTCTGAGGAGATATTTGTATCCTCACAGTCATTGCAGCATCATTTGTAGTAGCCAAATTTGGAAATATCCAAAGTATCTATTGACAGATCAGTGGATAAAGAAAATATGGTACAAATAATCAATGGAATACTTTTTATTTTTAAAAAGAAAAATAAAACCCTGTCAATTGACATTGTTTAGCTAATTAGGAAAAATACTGTGTTAAGTGAAATGACCCAAAATGAGAAAGGAAAATGATACATGGACTCACCTATTTGTAAAATTTTAAAAGATGAAGTCAAAGTCATAATAACAATAATGTTTTTTGTTAGAATCTGGGGATTAGATCAAAGGGAAGAGAATGGCCAAAGACCACAAACTTGACTCATAAGGTAAATATGTTCTGAAAATCTAAGATACAGCATGGTGATCACAGCTAATAATCATGTAATATACCTGATATTTCCAAAAAGAATAATCTCAGATATTATTATCACACACATGCACACACACAAATAGCAGCAATTTTGTCTTTCAGACCTTATGTCCACATAAAGAAAAGCTGCAATTTCTTAAGGATAAAAAGATTATCAAATGAGAACACTGTTTTGTGTAGATAAACAGAAATTTTCCTCTTTGCTTTTTTAATCTATATTTTAAATTACCATTATAATCATGAATACATGGATATATAGTATATATATGTATGTATATATATTTATATATACTATGTTTATACTATATATCTATATATAGTAAAAATGATCACTTATGCTACAGAAATGTAAACTATTTAAATGGGATAATGACTAAACAGTTTGGGCAAGTAAAATTTTATTTTGTATCCTTGAAACATTTGTGTCAGTATTTTTTTTTTCAGCTAAGTTTCTGCAGTTGATCTTTTAGAGTATCGAGCATTTAGTAAATCAATATCTACTCTCGGCTTGGTGCTCAAAGCAGAGACAAGTGGTTCTGAGACACAGCCTAGCACCCCAAGCTTCAAAAATAGCTTTAGCTTCCGAGCTTGGTTACCTAAGAACCCACAGCAAGCCACAGGCTGCAAGGATGCAGCATTGGGCATTTCAGGTGCGGACACTGAGAACAGGAAAGAGCAGACCAGATCAGTGTGTCAGAGCTGACTGGGAGGAGAAGATGGACGGGAACTAGGCAGTGACCCTGAACCCTCAGGCACTTGCTGACCTGACCAAAACACATCAGAAACTCCAGAGCCCTCAACAGTGATACAGGCACTTGTTTCATCTCATCTGCTTTATTGATGTTTTGCTCTCCAGAGAGAAGGAATTGTTTTTGGACATGATTTTCTTCCTGGCTAATTATGAAACATTTTCTCTTATCCCCTACACTTCCAAAACACAGATACACACTACATTCATTTTTCCTAGCATGTGAAGAAAGGAACAAGGTAAAGTGCTCCTTCCCCAAAGATGAGAAAACAGCTTCCTGTGGGGATTTTGTCTGCACAATCTTTCCCGAAGAACACACCCTATATTTTATTTCTATTCTGCATCTGCATCTGCATCTGTCACTGGGAAGGGAAGATGGGGGTGGGGACCGGGAGACTGTGTGCTTCTACTTGCAAGTGAGCACACTTTTCTCATGAGAGTGCCCTCTGTGTGGCCCTCTTTCTATATGCCCTCATAAAGGACAAGATGATGGGGACCAGAATAAAAGGTGCACATGAGTACACATTTCTCATGACAGTGCTCTGTGTGTGTGTGTGTCCTTCTTTCTATACACTCTTAAAAGATGAAATAATGGGAACCAGAATAAAACCTGTATGTCAGCATACTTTTCTCGTAATAGTGTCCTTTGTGTGTCCCTCTTTCTATATATACTCATAAAGGACAAGATGATGAGGACCAGGATAAAACCTCAAACACAAATTACCCTTTGAATCTTGAGACTCAGAAGTCCCATCTCTTTCTCCAGATCCAAATGGGAAATTGACAATCTCTGACATGGCTTCTTTATCAAAAATCTCAATGTTATCAATAGGTCCAATACAGCTGGGGCATTTCAAGGCTGCAAGGATTGTTGTGCTAATCATGACTCCATGTGGGCCATAATTGTGGAGTAAAGTAAGCACATGCTGAGATTTGAGGCAGAAATCCTCTTCACACTCTGTACCACACAAATCACAACTAACTTCAACTAAATTTAACCCTTTATGATTCTCTTATTTACTTCACAGAAACAACAGCAACACATACAAACACTTCAAACGTAATGCTCTAGAAACAGTTTCTCTTTTCTGTTGGGTTACTGTGAAAGTCTTAATGAAATCTGACATTTTGAATTAAAAATAACAGCACCCTCAGAAACCGCAGTTTAATTGCATAGTCAGCCTTCTCATCAGAATTTGTGGATGGTCCCTAAACAAAAGTTTCATCATCAGAATTAATGCTGCTTGTACTAACCATAATTTCCTATCTCAGCAAGGCTCCCTGAGTGGAAAACGAGTTCCCTTTCTGATCCTCAAAGGACATGAAGGTCAGTCAACCTCATTTGCTTGGCATCACATGGCTCCTGAATGCCTGTATGAAGTTCTGTTCTCCATTGTTGCCTTGAGCACTGTCCCTTGATCCCTTATTCCTTTCTTGAAGCACTGTAGGGTTCCAGCCAGGCTGAACAAGTCTGGTGCCTGGGGAGTCCTGGTAGAATAGCCTAAGAAGGAATAGTCAACAGTGAGCCAGGATGTGATCCAAATTTCAAGGCTATGGAAAAGATGGGTAGAAAGCAGATTTCTGAGCATGGAATTTTCTAGAAAATGTAACTGCTTAAAGAATGAATAAAGAGCATCATTCTTTATGGAGAGAAAATGGGAACTGTCCAGGTAGTCACTGGTTTGTCATTTCTTAGTATTGGAAGCTGCAGGCCCTGCACTTCCTATACAATCAGATATATTTATCCTTCTCAGCTCTCTGAGGTGGTTGAAGAATAGACAGCTTGAGTCTCATAGCAAAATTTTGAGTTGTTTGGGAATCAAGAGGGCGTTCTAGATCTAATAAGATGGTTATAATAGTGATGCAAGTTAGTATGAAAGCTAAGTCAGTTATAGAACTTTGAACTCATGGAGATGGTTAGAAGGTAGAAGGTTAAAGTCAGGGGCCAAATATGTATGAACTGGACATTGGGAAGGTATACTGGGCCATTTAACTCTCGTAAATGTGGCATATTTAATTCTGCTGTTTTGTATAGAATTTACTGTTATAAGAGAAAGAACCATTTGTTGGATTGAAAAGGAAGCTGATGGGGGGGGGAGAGGGTGGAAGGGTGGGACAGGAAGGGGGAATAGGGAAGGGTTTGTGACTGAGATGTAACTTGAAGAAAAAAAATAAAGTACTTATATATATATAAAAAAAAAAGAACATCAACTTTGGCCAGTTGAGAGGAATGTGAACCCAATTATTCTTGTGGCCGCTATTACTTCATCAAATTTACAGAGAAAGGACAACTCAATGCTGCCTGCTTCCAAATGAGCCAACATCATGTTCCCACCTCTATCTGAAGATGTCCCACCCATTTTGCTCTAGCAGCTTCTGGAGGCCCCAAAGGAATAGCTCAGTTTTCCTGTCCCAAGTTTTGGGAGGAAACCTCTCTGATAGTTTTTATTTTTCTCCCTAATGAAGGTTGTCTGTCCATCTTTATTTTCTTTTTGTCCCCTTTGTCCCTGCCACTCACTCGATGAAATAAGAACTTGGTGGCTAGAAACTTTACTTATCTCCCAGAGAAATCTTACAAACCCTCTCTGCTAGAATTCAACAATTTCAAAAACTGAGATCTCTTCATTTTAGGCTGATTAATGGGATGCAGATTAATACACTACACCTGCTTTGCTAAGAACCACCCTGTGTGTTAAGGACATCATCCCCAGAGTCTAGAATTCTTACATTTCCATTTAAAGGAGAGAACAATGCCATGTTTCCACAATCTACTGCTGAAGCACATGCGTAAATGACCTTGTGTGAGCCTTTCCAATCAGAGGGCAGGCAGGCAAATACAGTTTTAACGTAGTCTTCATAGTGAGTTTTATGTGCTGAGAGGACTCTCAAACTATTGCTTTATTATAAGTAACGGAATTTCTCTAGTCAGGGGGTAACACATGCAAATCCAGGAGCATCTGTGTGTACATGCATTTTTAGGCTAATAAAGTGTTAGTACTTTTGTATGTGTGAAGTCCAAACACCTTTATTTTTGCTATTTGATTCTTTAGGTCTCACTCTCTGCTGGCCTCTGGACTCAGATTCTCACTATATCTAACTGTAATTTTCCAGTTCTGACCATATGAATTATACAATAATTTCTGAGTAACTCTCTCATGCCTAAATTTCTATCCATACTATTTATCTTTCTGCAATGCTCCTCACTCCAACCTCACTTGCTTCACACACTCTTTTTATTTTCAAAGCAAATACTTACATTTATGTTGTCTGATGTATTTTGAGTAATTTAAAAACAACTTGAATTTTTGTGGGAGGATCACATAAATGATGCACAAATGCTGTGCCTTCTTATCTTGTCTTTAAGAATCTCTTATATATATATAAAGTTTATTTATTACATCAAGTTACATTTCCATCATAGTGCCCTCTTTCCACTCCTCCCGGTTCCACCCACTCACCTGCTCCTCCCTCTCCCACCTATCCCACTCCTCCAATATGGAGTGTCCCTACAAATCAGCCTCATTCAGTTCAACAGTCATATGAGGCCTAAGAGCTTCCTCTTGCACAGGAGGCCTACATGGTAGCACCCCTAGGCAAATTGTCCCACTAATAGGTAACAAAGTCTATGTTCCTGATCTTTTTGGTGTGTTGGTTGTAGGATAGTTAGTTATCCTGTACTATATGGCTAAAATCAATTATAAGTGAGTAGATGCCATGTGCATCTTTCTGAGTCTGGGTTAGCTCACTCAGATTGAGCTTCTCTAGTTCCATCCATTTGGCTGCGAATTGCATGATTTCCTTGTTTCTGATAGCTGAGTAGTATTCCATTGTGTAAATGTACCACAATATTTTTATCCATTCATCAGTTGAGGGGCATCTGGGTTGTTTCCAGTTTCTAGCTATTACAAATAAGGCTGCTATGAACATAGATGAGGATATGTCCTTGTGTTGTCATCTAGGAAGTACAGGGTCTTTGATCTCTGAGATCAAACATTGACCTGCCCTAGCACTGAGCCCTGGAGAAGCACGTACACACTCTGCTGAGATAGCATTTCTACTCACCTGTCTCTCTGTGAGAACTATTGCCTGTCATTGCTGAATACTCAGATGCTTTTTACAGTGTCTACAGAACATGTGGAAGCTCTTCAGATTTATTCGAAGGGGGAGTGAGTAAACCAATTAGTCAACAGGCTTAGTAAACCAATAAGAACCCAGGCAGAAGTCTCTACTTTTTCCTCTAGTACCTTCCTATATGGACTCTGCAAAGAGAGTTTGGAGCAGCAGTAGTCACCTATGCCTGTGGGCTTCCTTCAGAGCTATGACAAGCTTCTGTTACATCTATTTTGACTTTCCAAGTTGATTATCTCTGAAGTACTGTTCTAATTGCTGTACCTAAATTCGCTCATTTATTTTTCATGTCAACACTTTAGGGGTTATATGAGGTCCCAATTCACAGAAGAAACTAAAGCATGGGAGGATCATAGTTTGTTCAAGATCCCTGCTCTTTATATTGACACATTTTTTAAAAATTCCAAGTTAAGTGATATGAGACAGAACTCATTTGTTTATTATGTCCATGTGGGTCAAGCACAATGGGGATGACATCTTTCTGCCTCATGACATCTGAGGCTCAGCTAGGAAGACTGCACTGACTAGAAGTGACTGTAATGCTGGGTGGTGGGACCATCTGGAATCTCTTTCACCTCACAGACCTAGCACTTGGGGTTGGGTGCTGCCAAATTTGGCTTTACCTAAGACTATCAACCGAAGCACCTACCCATGGCCTTCTCATGTGTCATGGGTTTTTCACACCATGGCTGAAGAAATATTACAGGCTGTTTTACAGTGGAAACATCCAGATAGACAAAGACATGAGTGCCAAGCCTTCTCATCTGCCCTTTGAAGCCATGCAGTGTAGCTGCCATGGTCTATGGCTACAAGTCAGTCAGTGGCACCAGCCCAGATTCAAGAAGAAAATAAACTCCCCCTCTCAGTAGAGAACTGGTGAGGTCACACTTCAGCAGTGTATGTGGGATGAGAGAAATTGCCGTGATCAGGTTTGCAAGGTTAAAATGACAGAATAAGACTGCTTTAGAATTATTTTTTTTCTACTGAGATAAAATGCAAGCTCTTTCAAGACTGAAATCATACTTTAAGTTTCCTACATTACATGATAAAAATAAGCCAAAGGAAATTATTTTTTCATTCCTTAAAATAAACCAAGGAGGGTGAAGTTCAGGGATATGAGCTGTTCTTGGGTGATGGCAATGCTCTGAAATTGACTCTAGTGAAAACTGTACATATACACAGACACAGTGAAAGTCACTTTTTTACATAGGTAAATTGTATACTATGTGAAGTCTATCTTTTAAAAATGGCTTTATATTAAAGTAGAAATTAAGACATCTTAGCTATTTTCCTGTTGCTGTGATAAAACACCATGGCAAGGCAACTTGTAGAATGAAGGGCATAGTTGGCATTTACAGTCCAGAGAGATAGAAGTCCATCACCATCATGGCAGGGAACATGACAATAGGAAAGCAGGAATGGAGTGGTAGCAGAAGCTGAGAGCTGACATTCCAGTTCCCAGGAAGCAGAAAGAGCATCCTGGGGATGGTGTGAGGCTCTTCAAACCTTAAGTCTGGCCCAACTGACATTCTTCCTGCAATGAAGTCACACCTCCTAATCCTTCCCAAACAATTCCACCAACTGGCAACCAATTACTCAAATGCCTGAGACTTATGGGGAACTTTCCATTCAAATCACCACATCAAATGAACAAAACTGAACATTTATCATTCTTAGAGTTTCTCAACAAAGAATGCTGAGGGAATTTATTTAAGTTGCAATGAAAAGACATAAGCAATAATTCAAATCTCAATGGAGATTTGAAAGACATTCATAAAAATCCTCTTTTGCTGCATAACTCTATTTTTTTCCAGAATAATTTGAAAGACAGCTAGACAAAACAGTAGTGTTGAATCCATACTGATGGAAATATACATTTAAAGATGTTGTAAAATGAGGAACCAAGGTTCATAGAAACAAAAACTTATACACTATTGAAACAATGTTAGTAATAACATTAACTAAATAGTTATAAATTAGGATGTTAACTGCAATCCCCAGGCTAATCACTAAGAAATGAAGAACATAAAATATACAATGAAAGAATCTGGAGGGGACAGGAACTCCACATGAAGACCAACAGTACCAACCCACCTAGGCCTCTGGAGGCTTACAGAGACTGAAACACTAATCAAAAAGAATATATAGACTACCAAGTCCCCCTATACATATGTAGCTCATAGGCAGCTTGGTCTTCATGCAGATCCTTTAGCAAGTGGAGTGGGGAGGAGGGCTGTCTCTGACATGGACTCTGTTGCCTGTTCGTGGAACACCTTATCCTAGCTGGACTGCTTTGTCTGGCCTCAAGAGAAATGGATACTCTTAGACCTTTTGTGACTTGATGAACTGGGTGGATTGATTTGGGGAAGGCGGCTACCCTCATCTGAGGAAGAGGGGGGGGGGAGGAAGAGGGGGGGGGGGGGGGGGAACTGGATAGGGAAGAGGGAGGGGACTGTGATCAGGTTGTAACTTAAATAAATAAAATAGATTTAACACAAAGGAGAAAGGATGAGAAAAATAAGGAGTGATAAGGTTACAGCACATATAGGAAAAGGCAGAAATAAGACTTCTTATGTCAGTAATTACATTAAAATAAAATAGTTCAGATTTAACTTAATGGTAGAAATAGGCAGAATTGGTATTTCTAAATTTCTGAAGTATATACTATCTATAAGTCAATCATTTCAAATACAAAACACAACTATTTGAAAATAAAAGGACAAAAACCAAGCAACAAAATTGAAGTTTCAGAAACTACAAATATGAGACAAAATAGACTTAAATAAGGCAATAGCTCATTGGGTTACAGTTCTTACATGCATGCATGAGGACCCAAGTTCAAATCGCAGAACCAGTGCTAAAAGCCAAGGCTGCACATGTACCTGTGTGTGTGTGTGGAGTGGGGGGGGGGGGGGGGGAATCAATTCTACAGCAATCTTGCTCTGTCATTTTAACCTTTCAAACCTGGCCACGGCAATTTCTCTCATCCCACATACCCTGCTGAAGTGTGACCTCATCACTTCTCTACTGAGAAGGGGAGTTTATTTTCTTCTTGAATCTGAGCTGATGCCACAGACTGACTTGTACATAGACTGTGGCTATGTACACTGCATGGCTTCAAAGGGCAGATAAGAAGGCTTCGGGAGGGTGGGTAGGCAGAAACAGGAGAATCAGTGGAGCTCACTGACCACAAGGTAAGATCTGTCTCAAGGAAATAAGCTAGAAAGCAATAGAGCAAGAGACCAGCTGACCTCTGCCAGAATGCGTGCTCTCTGTAAACCAGCCAGACACCTACGTAGCTTGTTATCCAAAATCAGAATTTGTGCTCTCCCTGAGCCTCCAGGAACCATTTCCAGGAATGATCATACCTAGGTTCCCAGAACAAGTTTCAAAGCTAAAGTTACAGAAACTACGGAAAATATCTTCTACAACCAAGATGCAACAGAGGCAGAAATGAACAACAGGCCATATGGATGGTGGAGCATTTGCTTAGCATGTGGGAAGCTGGAGTTTGGAAACTTAACAGTTGGGATGCTGAGGGGATCACCTCAAAAAAAAAAAAATGGGCTGGCAAGATGGTTCAGTGGGTAAAGGCACCAAAGTCTGCTAATCTGAGTTTGATCCCTGGGACTCACATGGAAGAGAAAAACCTATTCCCACAGAGGGCTCATTGATCTCCACATACAACAGTAGCTATGTGTCACACACACACACACAATAAATAGCAAATAAATACAAATAAGTCTTAAAACATAAGAAATCAATAACAGAAGGAAATGGATTCTGCAAATGCATGTAAATCAACGCACTCTTTAAAAATAATGTATCAATGAATAAATCTGAAGAGAAAATAGAAAGAAATTTAAGCCAAATTTAAATGAAAATACAAAATATCAGAACAATGTGATGCAGTGAAGGTCATGATCCAGATAGAATTCATATACTTAAAAACAGTGATCTCAAATCAATAACTTTGCCATTATACAAAACTAGAAAAGAAGAAAAAAATGAAGATAAGACTAAAGCTATATGAAATTAATAGGAAATAAATCAAAAGTATGTTCAATGAAAAAAGAAATCAACAGCTCATCTATATGCTGGCAAGGTAAAAGAGAGAGAGAGAGATTAGTCACATTAGTAAACCAAGAATGAAAGTGGAATCTCTGGCAGAATTTAATTGAAGTTAAAAGGTCAATAGTACTTATGGGTATTCACACACAATTCTTCAACAGACACTGACAACATGAATCCCAGAGTAAGTTCAAAGAGTTCTACACAACAGCCAAGTGCTATTTACTCAGGGAATATAGTGTTACCTGCTGTATAGAATATGACAATTGTAAAATAAACCATTGAATGGCAGGAAGAAGGAGAAAACTGACATGAAAATGTTAAAAATGAAAACTGCTAGGTCCACATGATTGTCTCACAGATGTAATAAAAACAGGTTTAAACTCCATTGTTTTTTCATGAAAAACAAAAGTTATCTCAACAAACCAAGAAGTGAAGGAAACCTTTTCAGAGACCAAAATGTGGAAATCACCAGAAACCTTGGATATAAGAGTCTAGTTAATGATAAAAGACTAAGGAATTGTTTCCATGATCAGAAGCAAAAAGAGGTTGCCCACACTGGTCAGTGCTCCTCAGCATGATGCTGGGAGTACTAGTATGAACACTTAAGAAAAAATTGTACTCTAATTGAGGAAAATGCAGAATCATCACATGTGGTATGATTATACATACAAATTCCTTAAAAACACCCATGAAACCAGAAATCTAATCCACTTGGCAGAGTTGTAAGATTTAAGAACATTCAAAGAATATGTTATATTTCTGTATCCTCACAGTTTACAATTCAAAACTAAGAAACCAATCCCATTAGCCTCAAAAGGAAAAAGTTTATAACTTTAACTGATTTCTGTTCTCTCTCCCAGCCCTGCCTGTCTCCATACCTGATTCCCACCCCTGTTTCCTCCCCACCCACTCCCTCCCAGTTCTCTCCCTCCACCTACTTCAGATGTCTATTTTCTTTCCCCTTCTGAGTGAGATTCAAACAACCTCCTTTGCACGATCCTTGTTATTGGCTTCTTTGGGTCTGTGGATTGTAGCATGGTTATCCTGTACTTTATGGTTAATGCCCACTTATACATGAGTATATACCATGTGTGTCTTTCTGGATCTGGGTTACCTCACTCAGGATGCTATTTTCTAGTTCCATCCATTTCCCTGTGAAATTCATAATTTCCTTGTTATTAATAGTTGAGTAGTACCCTTTGTATAAATGTACCATTTTATTTATCCATTCTTTGATTGAGTGACATCTAGGTTGTTTCCAATTTCTGGCTATTACAAATAAAGCTGCTATGAACATAGTTGAGCAGTGGTATGGCGGGACATCTTTTAGAGATGGAACAGAGATTGAGGGAAAGGCCAACCAATGACTGGCCCAACTTGAGAACCACCCCATGGAGAAAGCCAACCCCTGATACTATTAATGATATTCTAATGTATTTGCACATAGGAACCTAGCATAACTGTCCTCTGAGAGGCTTCATTCACCAGCTGATGGAAACAGATGCAGAGACCCACAGCCAAAGAATAGGCAGAGTTTGGGGAGTCTTGTGGAAGAGTGGGGGGAAGGATTGAGGAAGCCAGAGGGTCAAGAACACCACAAAAGACCTTCTGACCTGGGCCCAAGAGGGCTCACAGAGATTGAACTACCAACCAAAGAGCATGAACAGGCTGGACCTAGGCCCCCTACACATATGTAGCAGATATGCAGCTTGTTCTTCATGTGGCTCTCCTAGCAAATGGAGCAGGATCTGTCTCTGACTGTTGCCTGCCATTAGATCCCTGTCCCATAGCTGGGCTGCCTTGTCTGGCCTCTGGGAGAGGGTACACTTAGTCCTGCTTATAACTCGATGTACCAAAGTGGGTTGGTAACCATGGTGGTGACTGCCTTCCTCTTAAGAGAAGGGGAGTGGAGATAGAGGATGTGAGGGTAGGACTGGGAGGATTGTGATCAGGCTGTAAAGTAAATAAAGAAATTAATTAATTAATTAATAAAAATTATTTACTTGTATATTGTAACTCAAAGTACAGACATTCCAAAAGACAACTACAATAATAATACTACCATTAAAATGAGTCTATAATAGATAAAACTACTGGTAGCAAATATCTGATACCATTTAAACATTTGTCTAAAATTAGCTTTACGTTTATGAATACATTCAACAAAAATCTTTATAGGTAAAATCATATGTGCTCATTAAAGAGAAATGAAATTTTTCTAAAAGTATCTATGACTACCAAAAGCTAAATTCATGGAAGAAAATTTGTTCAATCTTCTTTTATGTTTCTTGGAAGACCAAGTTTTAACTTGCATTAATTGCCATTCTTGGTCTCACAGAATATTTCATTTCTTTTCTTTTAATGTATATTACTTCAATTTACTTCTCTATCACAGTCCCCTCCCTCCACCCCTACTGGGGCCACCCTCCCACCCTCTCTCCCTTCTCCCCCCTATCCTACTCCTTCCCTATGGGGTGCTCTGCATATCAGCCCCCTTCAGTTCAGCAGCCATATGAGGGCTAAGAGCTTCCTCTTGCACTAGGGTCCTACATGGCAGCTCCACTAGGGCAAAGTGTCCCATTAACAAGTAACAAAGTCTATGTTCCTGTTCCTTTCAGTCTGTTGGTTGTAAGATAGTTATCCTGTACTATATGGCTAAAATCCTGTTATAAGTGAATAGATGCCATGTGCATCTTTCTGAGTCTGGGTTAGCTCACTCAGGTTGAGCTCTTCTAGTTCCATCCATTTGGCAGCAAATTGAATGATTTCCTTGTTTCTGATGGCTGAGAAGTATTCCATTGTGTAAATGTACCACAGCTTTTTATCCATTTGTCAGTTGAGGGACATCTGGGTTGTTTCCAGTTTCTACCTATTACAAATAAAGCTGTTATGAACATAGTTGAGGAGATGTCTTTGTGGTTTGGTGAGGAATCATTTGGATGTATACCCAGAAGTGGTATGGCTGGGTCTTGAGGTAGGGCTATTCCAAGTTTTCTAAGATATCACCAGACTGATTTCCATAATGGTTGTACAAGTTTGCACTCCCACCAGCAATGGAAGAGGGTTCCCCTTTCTCCACATCCTCACCAGCATGTGCTATCATTTGAGTTTTTGATCTTAGCCATTCTGATAGGTGTGAGATGGAATCTCAGTGTCATCTTGAGTTGCATTTCTCTGATGATTAAGGATGCTGAACATTTCTTCAAGTGTCTCTTAGCCATTAGAGATCCCTCTTTTGTGAATTTTCAATTTAGCTCTGTTCCCCATTTTTTGATTGGATTATTTGGTTTCTTGGTGTTTAGTTTCTTGAGTTCTTTGTAAATTATGGATATTAGCCCTCAGTCAGATGTAGAGTTGGTAAAGATCTTTTCCCAATCTATAGGTTGCCATTTTGTTCGAATGACAGTGTCTTTTGCCTTACAGAAGCTTTTCAGTTTCATGAGGTCACATTTATTGATTGACAGTTTTAGAGCCTGAGCTGTTGGTATTCTGTTCAGGAAGTTGTCACCTGTGCCCATGAGTTCGAGCTTTTCCCCACTTTCTCTTCTATTAGATTTAGTGTGCCAGGCTTCATGTTAAGGCCTTTAATCCACTTGAACTTTTGTTTCTTTGGAGAGATGCCATAGCAGTAAAAGCAAGAATCAATAGGTGAGTGTAGCCTGCCTATCTTATCTGTAGAGTTGAAATGAACTTACATATCATTATCTTTTTATTTTTTTATATTTCTGAAATCAATTTATTTTTTTCCTTTAATGAAAAATAGTTTTTTCACATAATAGAACATGACTATGGTTTCTGCTCCCTCTATTCCTCCTAGTTCTTCCATACCTACATCCCATATGTATCCACTACTTTTCTTTTTCTAATTATTAAAAAAATGGGCTACTAAGGGATAGTAATAAATAAAATACAGTAAGATAAGACAAAAACTAATAAATGGGCAGGGGACAGCCCAAGAGAATCACAAGAAGCAAAGACTCACTTATTTGCACACTTAGGAATCCCATAAAAACACTAAACTGGAAGCCATAATATATATGCCAAGAACCTGTGCAGACACATTCAAGCCCTGTGAAGGCCTGTGCATGCTGCCTCAGTCTCTGAGTTCATATGAGCTTTGATCATGTTGAGTTAGAGGGCCTTGATTTCTTTGTGCTCTCCTTCCCCTCTATGTCTTTCTGCATCTTCTTCCACAGGATTCACTGAGCCCTGAGTGAAGGGAGTTGATAAAGACATCCCATTTAGGGTTGAATACTCCAAGGTCTCTCATTCACTGGATATTTTCTGTCTGCGAATCTCTGTACTTGTTGCCATCTGATACAGGAAAAAGCTTCTCTGATGATGGCTGAGCAAGGCACTGATCTATTAGTATAGCAGAATGTCATTAGGAGTTATGTAATTGCTTTTTTTTAGTACAGTGATATTGGGTTTTACCCTCTATCCCTGGGATATCTAGTCTCAGGTTCTTGGTCACCCAAGCAATAGTGGGTATGAGTTTCATCTCATAGAATGGATCTTAAATGAAATCAGATATTGGTTGGTTACTCATATAAGCTTTCTGCCACTGCCACATTAGCATATTTTGCAGGTAGAACACCATTGCAGATCAAAATGTTTGTGGTTGACTTGTTTACATTTCTCCTTTGGTGGTATGCAAAGTACCTTATTGTAACAAAGATGATAAAATGTAGCAGGTGAGGGCTCTATGTAGGCACCAGCCCAACTTCTCCATGTTCAATGACTTGTGTATGTGCTGTCTTCAGCAATGGGCCCATGCAGTCAGTTTGTGAAGAAAAATCTATAACCTTGGCAATAGCTTGGGTTGTTTGGGGATAGATGTAACCCAAATTCTGGTATTGAAAACTTCATTTGGTAACAAGAGATGGCCACTTGGGGCTCTATCTTCCCCAATTTTTTTTTTTTTTTGGTGGTTTTATTTAGACAATCGTCCATCTTTGTATGTGTGTGTGTGTGTGTGAACTTCTACTCTATCAGTTTTCCACACCACCCCTCAAATGGTCCTTAATTTTAGATGTTTTTTCTTATATTCTTTCCTCTATCACCCTTTCCCATCCTCTGCCAATTGATCCTTCTGTTCTAGCCTCCACATCATTCATCCATAACTATTTTATTTCCCTTCCCTAAAGAGATCTATCTGTCCCCGCCCCGCCCAGTCTCTTACAAACTTACTTACTAGCCTCTGTGGTTCTATGGATTGTGGCTTCTTTATCATTGCCTACACAGATAATATCCATATATAAGCGAAAACATATATTTATCTTTCTGGGTCTGGGTTACTTCACTCAGGATGTTTTCTCTAGATCCATCTATTTACTTGAAGATTTCATTATTTTATTTTTAGATGACTAAGTAATACTCCATTCTGTAAACATACCATATTTTCTTTATCCATTCTGTTGACGGACATCTAGGTTGTTACCAAATTCTGGCTACTATTAACAAAGTAGCAATGACCATGGTTGAGCAAGTGTATCTGTGATAGGATGCACCATCCTTTGAGTATATGTCCAAGAATGGCACAGCTGGATCTTGAGGTAGATCAATTCCCAACTTCCTGAGGAACTGCCACACTGATTTCCATAGTGGCTGCACAAGTTCACACACCTGCCAGCAATGAATGAGTGTTCCCCTTACTGCATATGCTCGTCATCCTGAGCTGTTGCTTGTTTTACAGTTCTTACCCATTTGATGGATATAAAATGAAATTTCAAACTACAGTCCATTTGCATTTCCCTAATGACTAAGGATGTTGACTACTTCTTCAAGTGTTTCTCAGACAGTTGAGTTTAGTTTTAAGAATTCTCTGTTCAGCTCTTTACCCCATAGGGTTTTTTATCTCTTTATATATTTAGCATATTAGCCTTCTATCAAAAATGGAATTGATAAAAATATCTTCCCAATCTGTAGGCTTTAATTTTTTCCAAATAATACTGTCCTGTGTCATGAAGGAGCTTTTTGATTTCATGAGGTCCCATTTCTTAATTGCTCATCTCAGTGCCTATGCTAACAATGTTCTCTTCAGAAAGACTTTTCCTCTGGCAATGACTTCAAGGCTATTGCTCACTTTCTCTTCTACCCAGTTCAGTGTTTCTGGTTTTATGCTGTGGTCTTTGATCCATTTGGAGTTGAGTTTTGTGCAGGGTAATAAGTATGGATCTGTTTCTATTCTTCTATGTGCAACCATCCAGTTTAACCAACACCATTTGTTGAACATACTATCTTTTTTCCAGTGTGTGTTCCTGGCTTCTTTATAAAAAAATATGGTGTACATAGGTGTATAGATTTATGCCTGGGTCTTCAATTCAATTCCATTCATCAACATGTCTATTTTTGTGCCAGTACCATGCTGGTTTCATTACTATAGTTCTGTAGTGCAACTTGAAATCGGGAGTAGTGATACCTCCCACAGTTCTTCTATAATTCGGGATCCTTTTATCTATCCTGGGTTTTTTTGTATCTCCATATGAATCTGAATATTGTCTTTTCAAGGTCTGTGAAGAATTATGTTGGAATTTTTATGGGGATTATACTGAATCTGCAGGTTGGTTTTGGTAGGATGGCCACTTTTACTATATTATTCTACATTATATTATTTACTACCAATCCATGAGCATGGAGGAATCTTTCTATCTTCTGATATCTTCTTAATTTCTTTCTTCAATGTCTGAAGTTTTTTAAAGCACATAAGACTTTCACTGGCTTTGTTAGCATTAACCCAAAATATTTTATAGTATTTAAGGTTATTATGAAAGGTGTTATTTCCATTTTCCCGAATTCTTTCTCAGTCCATTTGTCATTTGTACATAGGAGGGCTACTGATTTGGGGGAATTAATTTTATATCCAGATATTTTCTGAAAGTGTTTATCAGCTTTAGGGGTTTCCTGGTGAAATTTTTAGGGTCACTTATGTACACTATCATATCCTCTGCAAATAATGATACTTTGACTTCATCTCCTTCATTTCATTTATTATTGATCTAGCTAAGGCTTCAAGTGCAATATTGAATAGATATGTAGAGAGTGGACAGCCTTGTCTTATTACTGATTTTAGAGAAATGCTTTGATTTTTCTCTCCATTTAAGTTGGTGTTGGCTAGAACTCACTGTAAATTGCCTTTATTATGTAGAGGTGTGTCTCTTTTCTCCCTAATCTCTCCAGGACTTTTATCATGAAGGGATATTGGATTTTGTCAAAGGCCTTTTCTGTATCTAAAGTGATAATCATGTGCTTCTTCCTTTTTGTATTTTAATTTACTTATATGTTGGATTACATTTACTGATTTTAATATATTGAACTATCCCTGCATTTCTGGTATGAAGCCTACTTGATCATGGTGTATGATGTTTTTTTTTTATTTTTTTTTATTTTTTTTAATAATTTATTTTTTATTTCTTCAAGTTACATCTCAATCACAATCCCCTCCCTACTCCCCCCTCCAGTCCCACCCTTCCACCCTCCTCCCCCTCAGCCCCACCACCCTCTTCCCTTCTTTTTTTTTTTTTTTAGCTTAAGGTATTTATTTTTCCCCCCAACAGCTCTCCCTTTCAGTCCAAATAATGGTTCTTTTTCTTATAACTATAAATACAATACAAAACAACAGAAATAAATAGGCCACGATTATAAGAGTTATATGGCTTAGCATACATTCCCAATGTCCAGCCCATATGTATTTGGCACCTGACTTTAACATTCTACTATCTAACCATCTCCATGAGTTAAAAGTTCTATATCTAACTCAGCTTTCATACTAACTTGCCTCATAATTTTAAAAATATCTTCTTAGATCCAGAATACCCTCTTGATTCCTAAACAACTCAAAATTTAACTATGAGACTCTAGCTATCTATTCTTCAACCACCTCAGAGACCTGAGAGGGATAAATATATCTGATTATATAGGAAGTGCAGGGCCTGCAGCTTCCAAAACTAAAAAATGACATACCAGTGGCTGCCTGGACAATTCCCATTTTCTCTCCATACATTACAGCATCAATCTTCAGCCATTTG
>CAJQZJ010033149.1:10570955-10621716 GCA_907164525.1 Lophiomys imhausi
GGAGAGAAAATGGGAACTGTCCAGGCAGCCACTGGTATGTCATTTTTTAGTTTTGGAAGCTGCAGGCCCTGCACTTCCTATATAATCAGATATATTTATCCCTCTCAGGTCTCTGAGGTGGTTGAAGAATAGATAGCTAGAGTCTCATAGTTAAATTTTGAGTTGTTTAGGAATCAAGAGGGTGTTCTGGATCTAAGAAGATATTTTTAAAATTGTGAGGCAAGTTAGTATGAAAGCCGAGTTAGATATAGAACTTTAAACTCATGGAGATGGTTAGATAGTAGAATGTTAAAGTCAGGTGCCAAATACATGTGGACTGGACACTGGGAATGTATGCTAAGCCATATAACTCACATAATTGTGGCCTATTTATTTCTGTTGTTTTGTATTGTATTTATAGTTATAAGAAAAAGAACCATTTGTTGGACTGAAAGGGAGAGTTGTTGGGGGGGAAAAGACGTACCTTGAACTAAAAAAAAAAAAAAGGGAAGAGGATGGGGGGTTCAGGGGGAGGAGGGTGGAATGGTGGGACTGGAGGGGCGAGTAGGGAGGGGATTGTGATTGAGATGTAACTTGAAGAAATAAAAAATAAATTATTAAAGAAAGAATGAAATTTGACCCATCCTTATCACCTTGTACAAAACTTAAGTCCAAGTGGATGAAAGACCTTAATATAAGGCCAGTCACACTAAATCTACTAGAAAAGAAAGTGAGAAAACCCTCTAACCCATTGGCACAGATGACAGCTTCGTGAAGAGAACACCAACAGCTCAGGACCTCAGACCAATAATCAATAAATGGAACCTCGTGAAACAGAAAAGCTTCTGTAAGGCAAAAGACACTGTCATTTGAACAAAACAGCTGCCTACGGATTGGGAAAAAATCTTCACCAATCCCACATCTGACTGAAGGGCTAATATCCAAAATTTACAAAGAGCTCAAGAAATTAAATGCCAAGAAACCAAATAATCCAATCAAAAAATGGGGAACAGAGCTAAACTGAAAATTCACAAAGGAGAAATCCCTAATGGCTGAGAGACACTTGAAGAAATGCCCAGCATCCTTAATTATCAGAGGAATCCAACTCAAGACTACTCTGAGATTCCATCACACACCTGTCAGAATGGCTAAGATTAAAAACTTACATGACAAATAAATGGGCTGAGAAAAAATAAGGGAAACAACACCCTTCACAATAGCCACAAACAATATAAAATACCCGGGGGTAACTCTAGCCAAGCCAGTGAAAAGCCTGTATGACAAAAACATCAAGTCCTTGAAGAAAGAAATTGAAGAGACCATCAGAAGATGGAAAGATCTCCCATGCTCATGGATAGGTAGGATCAACATAATAAAAATGGGTATCCTGCCAAAACAATATACAGATTCAATGCAATTCCTATCAAAATACCACCACAATTCTAAATAGACCTGGAAAAAGCAATTCTCTCCTTCATATGGAATAACAATACAACAACAAAAACCAGCATAGCTAAATCAATCCTGTACAATTAAAAAACAAACAAACAAAAAACCAACCAAACAAAAAATCATATAGAGGTATCACCATCCTAGATTTCAAGCTATACTACAGAGCAATAGTAATAAAAAACAGCATGGTACTGGTATAGAAGCATATCAGTGAATCAATGGAATTGAATTGAAGATGCAGGAAATGAACCCACACACCTATGGTCACTTAATTTTTGACAAAGAAACCAAAACCATACAATGGAAAATGGACAGCATCTATCTTCAACAAATGGTGCTGGTCCAACTGGATGTCCACATGTAAAAGAATGAAATTAGACCCATACTTATCACCTTGTACAAAACCTAAGTCCATGTGGATCAAAGACATAAGGCCTGACACACTAAATCTATTAGAAGAGAAAGTGGGGAAAACCCTCGAACTCACTGGCACAGGTGACAACTTCTTGAACAGAACACCAACAGCTCAGGATCTAAGACCAACAATCAATAAATGGGACCTCATGAAACTGAAAAGCTTTTGTAAGGCAAAAGAAACTGTCATTCAAACAAAACAGCATCCTACAGATTGGGAAAAGATCTTCACTAACCCCACATATGACTGAAGGGCTAACATCCAAAATTTACAAAGAGCTCAAGAAATTAAATGCCAAGAAATCAAATAATCCAATCAAAAAATGGGGAACAGAGCTAAACAGAGAATTCACAAAGAAGGAATCCCTACTGGCTGAGAGACACTTGAAGAAATGCTCAACATCCTTAATCATCAGAGAAATGCAACTCAAGATGACTCTGAGATTCCATCTCACACCCGTCAGAATGGCTAAGATCAAAAGATCAAATGACAGCACATGCTGGTGAGTCTGTAGAGAAAGGGGAACCCTCCTCCATTGCTGGTGGGAGTGCAGGCTTGTGCAGCCACTATGGAAATCGGTCTCGTGATATCTTAGAAAACTTGGAATAGCTTTACCTCAAGACCCAGGCATACCACTTCTGGGTATACATCCAAATGATTCCTCACCAAATCACAAAGAAGTTTCCTCATCTATGTTCATAGTAGCCTTATTTGTAATAGCTAGAAATTGGAAATAATCCAGATGTCCCTCACCCCAAGAATGGATTAAAAAACTGTGGTACATCTACACAATGGAATACTACTCAGGTATCAGAAACAACAAAATCATGCAATTTATAGCCAAATGGATGGAGCTAGAGAAGCTCATCCTGAGTGAGCTAATCCAGACTTAGAAGGATGCACATGGCATCTATTCACTTATAATCAGATTTTAGCCATATAGTACAGGATAACTATACTACAACCAATGCAACAAAGGGAACATGAACATAGACTTGTTTCCTGACAATGAGACACTTTGCCCTAGTGGTGCTGCCTTGTAGGCCCCCAGTGTATGAGGAGGCTCTTGGCCCTCATATTACTTACTGGTGAACCACGGTGGGGGACTGTTATGTAGGGACACTCCACTCCAGAGGAGTGGGATGGAAGGGATAGGGGATAAAGGGTGGGAGGGCGGGGCTGGGAGGGGTGGAAAGAGGATACTGTGTTGGAGACATCACCTGAAGTAATAAATATTTCAAAAAACCCTCAAATGACAGCACATTCTGGCAAGGTTGTGGAGAAAGAGTAACACTCCTCCATTGCTGGTGGGAATGCAAGCTTGTACAACCACTGTGGAAATAAGTCTGGCTATATCTTAGAAAACTTGGAATAGCTCTACCTCAAGACCCAGCCATAGCACTTCTGGGTATACTTCCAAATGATTCCTTACCAAACCACAGAGACATCTCTTCATCTATGTGCATAGCAGCCTTATTTGTAATTTCTAGAAACTGGAAACATCCCAGATGTCCCTCAACAAACAAATGGATTAAAAAACTGTGATACATTTACACAAAGGAATACGCAGCTATTAGAAACAAGGAAACCTTTCAATTTACTACCAAATTGATGGACTAGAAAAGCTCATCGTAAGTGAGCTAATCCAGACTCAGAAAATGCACATGGCATCTATTCACTTATTATTGGATTTTAACCATGTAGTACAGGATAACTATCCTACAACCAACACACCAAAAGGAACAGGAACATAGACTTTTTTACCTGTTAATAGGAATTTTTGCCTAGTGGTGCTGCCATGCAGGTCCCCCAGTGCATGAGGAAGTTCTTAGCCCTCATATGATTACTTAATGGGGGAGGGGGTGCTGATATGTAGAGACACTCCACATCAGAGGAGGAGTAGGTTAGGTGGGAGAAGGGGGGAGGGTGGGAAGGTGGGACTGGGGGTGGTAAGAGGGCACTGTCATGGAGATGTAACTTGAAGTAATAAATAAACATTAAAAAAAAAAAAAGAAAAAGAGAATACGCTGTGTCAAGTGAATGTCTCCAAGTCTGAGCTTCCTCAATTATGGTATAAGTATAGTAATAAACACGCCGTCATGTTTGAGCTGATTTGAAGAACTCCAGTGATATAACGCATGGAGCAATGTCTTAAAATTTTTAAAATGCTTCACCATATTAGTTAACATTGTTAGAGAGTGGAAACACAGCTCTGTCTCATAGAAAGGGGATTTGGCATGGAGCATGGTTGTTGTATAATTTCAGATAAGCAGACCCACTTAGACCAGAATAGGCACTCAGGAATTTTGAGAAATGAATGATCTAATTTCCCTTTTGTTTTTCTAAAATTGTCAGACAAATTGTTTGGTGGCATTTCCCCTGCCCTTCTAACATCTGGATTTCCTGGTTCAATCAGAACGAGACATACCAAAAGAACATAATAAATATTTTGGGATATATTTGCAGACACGCGTCACTTGGACCTTTTTATGCATTTTATGAGTTCTTATCTCAGTTCAGACCAGACAGTTGAGTCTTTTAATTCTCATAGACATGATATAGTCATTAGGCAACCCTATTTATATTCAACTTACTTGAGAAGTTGTTATGTATGCTGTACTGGTCAAAGTCCTTTGTATAGAAAGATGGGATCAAAGTTTTATTTATTTGTTTGTTTTAAGTTGTAGAGGTGTGAGTGACAAATAGTTTCTGATGAGGAGGGCCATCATATGGCTGTCATGTAAGGCATCTTATGTTCCCTTAGACAGGAGCCTGCGCCAACTCAAGACTGGCCATCAACCCTCACCAACAATTAATTCTGTGTCTTCCTGACCAGCTATGCTGAGCACTGTGAGGTTGAAGTGTGAGTGGCCTGGCTGGTGAAGCAGGGGTCATACTGATGCAGGAAGCTATATCCTGATATTCTTTCCTTTCCTCCAGGCCAGGGCAACCACTGTACCTAAGCTAAGGCACAAGTAGGCAATCAGATAAGTTATGTGATGCTCTACATTCACCCACATTGACTCAGTTGTAAAAAATAAACAAAGGCAAAAGACAGCGTATTGTTAACTTAGCCAGAATACCAGATGACATCAATGGTACTGAGAGTGTAGTTCGTATATATAGACAAACTACTGCTAAATGAACTGAGAGGAGATTGCCTACAAATTATGAAGTTTTCCATCAGTATTATGTTTGAACAGTAATGCTACATGGATTGAGGAGTGGATAGGTACCTACTAGTTTTCTTCTACGTTGAAATTTTAGAATTCAAGTTTCCATTTATTCAAATAGTAGAAAAGAGGTTAATTAAATGCCTACATGTTAGCATTATCACATCTTGGGGTAAAATTGGTGACGAGATACATAAGGCTCACTGTAACCATGGTGATTGTGGTCTCGAAATCCATAGAGAATTGTACCTGAAGGATGCATATTCAAATGTAAGAGGACCACTGCCAGAGGTGATGTGAATGGAGGTATACGTAGGTACTGTGATGGTGTCTCGAACATGGTAAGCCACTGTATCCTGAGGAATAGAAGGTTCCCTAAGGAAATGATGTCAGAGCTGAGATATGTAGAGTAAAGACAAGTCAGCTCAGCCAAGAATTCTAATCAGATACAGTCACTCAAGTAAAGTTTGAAAGGGGAAAGCAAGAGGCTCTTGGTAACTAAAAGCATGTCGAGTTAGAGTAAGAAGTTGGGTGGTAACTTGTGGGACCAGAAAGGTTGTGCAGGGTTGCACCTACAAAAGCTCTGAGACAGGAAACAAATTCTGTCATTTAGTCAATGAACCAGAGGAAAGGACTGGAAAAGAATTAGAAAAGCTTGATTGGAAGGGTGGCTTGTTGTGGTGAGGTAAAGGCAGACCACCAGATTGGACATTAGTTCTGCAGCTGATGTAGAAGAAGGTGCCCGCTAAAGGACATAAAGACTGTGGCTGGAAAATGAAGTGGGCAGAATGATGGACCTCATGGGGGCTGATGAAACTTGGTACCAGATGAGTC
Source organism: Lophiomys imhausi (assembly GCA_907164525.1). NCBI lineage: Eukaryota > Metazoa > Chordata > Mammalia > Rodentia > Muridae > Lophiomys > Lophiomys imhausi. The sequence continues at coordinate 10,576,809 of CAJQZJ010033149.1, forward strand.
ACAGATGTGATAGCATGCATCCCGCACAACTCCTAGATATTTGCTTGCACAATTTTTGAGGAACGCTAGAAGAAGATGAGGATGGAGGAGAAACCAAAATTCACCTTGCACCCGACAGGTTTAGTGATGTGTGGATCTGTATGTAGGCATAGAGTGGGTAGCTGGATACCCACGGCTTGATAGCCATGCATGGATGGCAAGTGAGGTCAGGTTATTACTGAAGGGGTAAGAAGAAGGGTACAGTCCTGCTGACAGACATGCTCTGCTTCTACCAACAAGCTGTGCCCTTCCATCCTCACATTGAATACTACTGACACTGACAATATTTTCATGTAGTCCCAGAAAGCCATTTTAAAAAATTAAATGGGGATATGTATACATATGTGTGTGGTGTTGGGCTTGTGACTTCATGTATAAAGTTTGTCCCACACAACCAGCACTTCAAATTTACCATGAACTGAGGTGAAATTTCATTTTCTGACACTCTTGACTGACACGATTTTCATGATGGATGAAGTGAAGTAGCTTTTCCTGGGTAGAACTTGTTTCCTTAATGTTAGCTTTTTTTTTCTTACAAAGTTCACCCCCCTCCCCGTCTGTCTCTCTCCCCCTCTCTCCAAGATTTGTTACTATTTGGAACTTTTAAAAATATTGATTTTATTTCTTGGTTCCTCACAATTTCACGGCCCACAAACAACTGCATGGTTGTACTTTTCTTTCAACAAGGTATACTAGAAGTTGAACACTACTCTGTTTCTCCACCTGTCTTGGTATATGATTCTCATTCCCCAGATAAGCCTGCTGATTCCAGATAACCTACTGGCACTTTCTACCCACAGATGCCCAAATATTCTGTTCACAGAAAGGGCAGAGTCAGAGGTCTGGCTCTTTGCAGTGATGATGTATGATTAGGTTTCCGTTTGCATTTACATCTTTGGTTTAGTTTGTATGGCATGAACATATATTTAATAAGTGCTTCCTACATCATTTTCCTGAGGGGAATTTCCTAACTTTTAGATATGTCTTGGGGAAAAAGCAGAATTTGGTAGGGCCCGGAATGTGGATTTAGAAAGATTTGTGTTTGGGGCTGATAGACTTGTCCAAGGCAAATAATTCAGATCAAATATTTTCCTGCCTTTTATCTTTTTTTCTTTCTTTCCATCTTGTAGCTAGACATGATAAAATTTGCTTTGAGTTAAATTACTAGACAACATCAGGTGAGTGCCTACCATCTGCTGGGCTCATATCCTGGGTTACTGAGATGAAACATCATCCTTGCCTTCAGGACACACATTTCTATAAAGCAGAATAAACAGAAAGAAAGCAGTCAATTTTAAGTTAATGCAATGACAAAGATATGGGGGTGATTAGCCTAAGGTGAATAGATGTGAATGCTATATGTTCTAAAAGCCTGCATCTTGTTTGTCCACTTAAGGCTAACATGCATAGCTTACTTCAAACCAGAAGGAACACAGGGAGGAGGGAGGTCACAGAGTGAAGTTAGGTAACTTGGGCCAAGATTATACATGGGAATAAAACGTGTCACTCTGGAAATTAAGTACTATTCAAGAACTTGAGATGTCCAACATGGACATACAGGAGGACTGTGTACTCTTTGTATCAGCAGCATCCATGTAGATATTGGTTTATTGCTCATCAGGGGCCTAAACTGTGTAAAAGACTGAAATAGATTATAGTGTTTCAATTTGTTGTCAAGAAGTAGAAATTATTTCAAATGAATTCTTATATAAAAGAGTTGATCTGGAAAATTTTATAAGTGAAAAAAATAACATATATACATATATATGTATATTTGCACATATACATATATACATATATGCTTGTATATATCAAATATAAGGGTACTACTATGGGTGAACTCTATGCTCTCAGACTCACTAGCTCTTCCTTAAAAGTGATTTGATATCTAATTAGCATTTCAAGGAACTGAACAACTTCCACCCTCAGTATATAATATCTAAGGATTTATGACTTTTTTTGTTTCGAAATGCCATGATTATGTGCATATAGGAAATGTTCCTGTTTAAGATGGCTCATTAGCTATGTTTCTTTCCTTTGTGTTTTAATTTCTTAACATATGGGAATTTACAAATTAGGTCGAGAGATCTTTAGCTCAGAGTTTTGTTTATAACTCTCTAAACACAGATTTAGACTGGTTCAAGCATATAAATTGTTTCTACCCCCAGCAAAGAATTGTTTGAGGTTTATTAATAGGTGTTTTAGATACAAGCTACTTGAAATCAGATTAAATGACAATGAGGAAGTACCGCATCAAGTAACCAGATCTGATAACTTTGATCAGCTTGTACTTAGTGTTATGGAATTATGTGTTTCTTTCAACTCTGTCTGGTTTAGAGACTCTTTTGAAGCTCACGTGCAGGCAGTTAATCTTAACTGGGTTCAATGATTTATAACAGGGAGGAAAAAATACTCTTGTGAATCCAAATAACTTAAACTTGACAAAGTTGAAGTCAAGTGATTTTGTCCATAAGCCACTAATAAAATTAAGGAGATGTCAAACAGAGAACAGATGCTTTCTGGGGGGGTCACTGCTCTGCAGGTGCAAAAATTTGAGTTTATTAATCAGCACTAAGAGGAACATGGCAGATTTGATTTGAAAAATGAGACTCAATTTTGATAAGCATTTCTGAATATATGCACATACATACAAATGTACATACATACATACATTCTTTTTTTAAAATATTTTTCCTTTATTTTTTATTTCTTCAAGTTACATCTCAATCGTAGTCTCCTCCCTATTCCCCCTCCATTCCCACCCTCCCACCCTCAACCCCCCATTCTCTTCCCTTTTTTTTTTCTTTTAAGTTTAAGGTATATCTTATTTCCCCCTACAGTTTCTCCTTTCAGTCCAACAAATGGCTCTTTCTCTTATAATAATAAATACAATACAGTACAACAGAGGTAATTAGGCCACAGTCATGAGGGCTACATGGCGTAACATACATTCCCAATGTCCAGTCCATATGTATTTGGTACCTGACTTTAACATTCTACTATCTAACCATCTCCATGAGTTTAAAGTTCTATATCAGACTCAACATTCATACTAACTTGCAACACAATTTTAAAAGTATCTTCTTAGATCTATAACACTCTCTTGACTCCTAAACAACTCAAAATTTAATTATGAGACTCTAGCTATCTGTTCTTCAATCACATCAGAGACCTGAGAGTGATAAATATATCTGATTTTATAGGAAGTACAGGGCCTGCAGCTTCCCAAACTAAGAAATGACATACCAGTGGCTGCCTGGACAGGTCCCATTTTCCCTCCATACATTACAGCATTGATCTTCAGTCATTTGGCCCCGTTTCTCTGACAGACATTGATTGTAGAGCAGGGGTTATGAAGGACATACCTTCCCTGTCTTGGCAGAACTAGGATGTCTACTTAACTGCTTCCAGGTTTTGTCCTTTTTGGACAGAAGTCTGTCTACAGTTGGATCAAGGGGCTTTTCCTACCAAGAGATAGGCTTGCGACTAATTCAATCATCTCCCACTGGAAATTCTTCGATGCTCATCTTCTACTTGGAGGAGAATAGGGGGTGCTGTCAGGAGTTGATATGTCTTGATATAAAAAAATCTAAAGTTACGAAAACATCTTTGAATGCCATATTCTGCAGATCTCTTGAGGTTTTTGAAGAGGCCCTATCTATCTCTTATATTAGGGTAAGCAGATGTTGCTTGTCTCTTAGCAGGTTTATTTCTGATTAGCTTAGAAAATAACTATAATAGGCTGTCATAGTACCTAACAGAATGACCGGCTTGCATAACCATTAGTTTGCATTTCTTAATTATCCTAAACAGTTTATGACAATTAGTAGTAAAAGGCCGAAACATCATATTTCATTTTTTTTCTTTACCTCCTAACCCTTCCATACAATTTCTCTGGGGTGAAGTGTCCTTATATAACAGTCCCTCATCTCAGATGAGCGGTTGTATGAGGGCCAAGAGACTCTTCATTCATTGGGGGTCTACGAAGCAATACCATCAGTGAAAAGTGTTTCGTTGCCCGGGAGAGAGAACTACTAAACAAACAAATCAAAAAGCAGACAATAGATAAAAAAGACTAAAAAATAGAAAAAAATGTAACTAATATATAAAAAATAAATAGAAAATAAAAATTAAAAATAAGAAATCTATGTCCAAGTTCCATTTGGTGTGTTAGTTGTAGTATCGATACCTTCTACTATATAGCTAAAATCCTACTATAAGTGAATAGATGCCATATGCGTCCTTCTGAGTCTGGGTTAGTTCACTAAGGATGAGCTTTTCTAGTTCCATCCATTTGGCTGCAAATTGCCTAATTTCATTGTTCCTGATAGCTGAATAATATTCCATTGTGTAGATGTACCAAAATTTTTAACCCATTCTTCGGTTGAGGGACATCTGGGTTGTTTCCAGTTTCTAGCTATTACAAATAAGGCTGCTATAAACATAGATGAGGAAACTTCTTTATGATTCCGTGAAGAGGCATTTGGGTGTATACCCAGAAGTGGTATGGCTGGGTCCTGAGGAGGAGCTATTCCAGGTTTTCTAAGATATCACTATACTGACCTCCATAGTGGTTGCACAAGCCTGCATTCCCACCAGCAATGGAGTAGGGTACCCCTTTCTCCACACCCTCGCCAGCATGTGCTGTCACTGGAGTTTTTGATCTTAGCCATTCTGACAGATGTGAGATGGAATCTCAGAGTCGTCTTGAGTTGCATTTCTCTGATGATTAAAGATGTTGAGCATTTCTTCAAGTGTCTCTCAGCCATTAGGAATTCCTCCTTTGTGAATTCTCTATTTAGCTCTGTTCCCCATTTTTTGATTGGATTATTTGATTTCTTGGCATTTAATTTCTTGAGCTCTTTGTAGATTTTGGATATTAGCCCTTTGTCAGATGTGGGGTTGGTGAAGATTTTCTCCCAGTCTGTAGGCTGCCGTTTTGTTCGAATGACAGTGTCTTTTGCCTTACAGAAGCTTTTCAGTTTCATGAGGTCCCATATTTTGATTGTTGATCTCAAGTCCTGGGCTGTTGGTGTTCTGTTCAGGAAGTTGTCACCTGTGCCAATTAGTTCCAGGATTTCTCCCACTTTTTCTTCTAGTAGATTTAGTTTGACTGGCCTTATGTTAAGATCTTGGATCCACTTGGACTTAAGTTTTGTACAAGGTGATAAGTATGGGTCTAATTTCATTCTTTTACAAATGGACATCCAGTTGGACCAGCACAATTTGTTGAAGATGCTGTCCTTCTTCCATTGTGCCGTTTTGGCTTCTTTGTTAAAAATTAGTTGGCCATAAGTGTGTGGGTCTATCTCTGGATCTTCAATTTGAATCCATTGATCTGCTGGTCTGTTTCTATACCAATACCATGCTGTTTTTACAACTATTGCTCTGTAGTACAGCTTGAAATCTGGGATGGTAATACCTCCAGATGTTTTTTTATTGTATAGGATTGATTTAGCTATTCTGGGCTTTTTGTTGTTCCATATGAAATTGAGACTAGCTCTTTCCAAGTCTATAAAAAATTGTGTTGGTATTTTGATAGGAATTGCATTGAATCTGTATATTGCTTTTGGTAGGATAGCCAAGGTGGATATTTCCTTTAATGAGTATGTAATGCCCTTCTCTGTCTTTTTTTATTAACTTCAATTGGAAGTCTATTTTGTTTGATATTAGGGTGGCTACTCCAGCTTGTTTCCTGGGTCCATTTGCTTGGAAAACCTTTTCCCAGCCCTTTACTCTGAGATAGTGTTTATCTTCAATAGTGAGGTGTGTTTCTTGTATACAGCAAAAAATGGGTCTTTTTTACGAATCCAGTCTGTAAGTCTGTGTCTTTTTATTGGCAAGTTGAGTCCATTGATGTTGATGGATATTAGTGACTAGGGGTTGTTATTTCCCATTATTTTGGTATAGCTGGCTGTCTTGTGTTTCTCTTTTGTTTAGTTGCTGTGGAGGTTTGTATTTCCTCTGTTTTCTTGGGTGTAGTTATCTTCTCTCTGTTAGAATTTTCCTTCTAGGATCTTCTGTAGGGCTGGGTTTGTGAGGAGATATTGTTTGAATTTGTTGTTGTCATGGAATATCTTGTTTTCTCCTTCTATGTTGATAGAGAGTTTTGCTGGGTATGGTAGTCTGGCTGGACACCTATGTTCTCTCAGGGCTTGTAGGACATCCATCCAGGCCCTTCTAGCTTTTAAAGTTTCTGAGGAGAAGTCAGGTGTGATTATGATGGGTCTGCCATTGTATGTGACTTGGCCTTTTTCTCTTACAGCTTTTAATATCCTTTCTTTGTTCTCTACATTTGGAGTTTCTATTATTATGTGGTGAGAGGAGTTTCTTTTCTGATCTAATCTGTTTGGTGTTCTGTAAGCCTCTTGGATTTTTATTGGCATATCTTTCTTCAGGTTTGGGAAGTTTTCTTCTATGATTTTGTTGAAGATATTTCCTGGACTATGGAGTCGGGAGTCTTCTCTTTCCTCTATGCCTATAATTCTTAGGTTCCTTCTTTTCATTGAGTCCTTGATTTCTTGGATGTTGTGGGTGAGAGATTTTTTAGCTTTCTCATTTTCTTTGGATGTTGTACTGATTTCTTCCATCGAATTTTCCATGCCTGAGATCCTGTCTTCCATCTCTTGCATCCTATTTTTCATACTCACATCCGTAGTTCCTCTTCTCTTCTCTTGATTTTCTATTTCCTCTTTTAACTCTGTGTTTTCTTTATTGTTTCCATTTCTATTTTCATGTTTTGAATGGTATTGTTCATTTTGTGTGTTTTCTTCTCCAGTTTGCTTGTTTTTGCCTGGAGATCTTTCATTGCTTTATCCTTTTCCTGTTCAAGCTGGGTCACCTTGGCTTGGAGCTCTTTAATGGTGTTATTCATTTTTTTGACTTGTAAAATTGTGGCTTCTTTGAATTCCTTCATAGTTTAAGTTCTTCTTGAAGGGACTCTATCACTTTCCATAATGTAGAATTGTCATCGTTTTCATGTGTTTCAGTTGTGGTGAGGTGGTTCAGGCTGGATGGAATAGCGTTGCTTTCTTTTTTTGGAGACATTTCACTCTTTTTTTTTTTTTTTGTCTGGGGCCTCAGGCCATGCGTAATTTTTTTTTTTTTTTTTGCTGTCTTCTGGACTTGGGTCCAAAGGGGGCACTTTGGTGTAGGAGTAGCGTTGCCTTATTCCACTCCTATAAGGTGAGTCACTCAGCCCCGCCTCCCAGGTGGAGACCTAACTAATCCAGGTGGCAGAGCTGTGTACAAATAAGCTCTGGTTCCCCGCAGGAAGGGCCTGTACTAGTACAAAAGTCTGATATACGACAGTTTCAAATATCTTGCAGTTTGCTCAGGGTTGGTTCCTGTAGCGGGTAAATGTGCAGTTCAGCTCCAATAGCCTTGCCACTCCCGCGGCTTGGAAACTGGCCAGTGATATCACAGACTGCGATCTGTGGTCTGAAGGCACTTTGCAGCGGAGCTCACTGACTTCCAAGGGTCGCAATCTTTTGCCAGATAATTGGATCATCAATGTGAGACCTGGGAGTGCCCAGCAGGGTGGGGATTGTCTCTGCGTGGGTTCTGAATCTGCCGGCTGGGTATTAGGTTGGAACTTACTGAGGGTCTCTCCTGTTGGGGGTTGGGTTATCCTGATTCCCGGGTCCAGAGGCTTCCCAGTGTGGCTGAGAGTGTTAAGGGGTGTCCTGCCCAGGGATCTTCTGTGGTCCCTGTGTAGCTGGGTGAGATTTAGAAGGGGTCATGCCCTTTGTACAGCATCCTGCAACACTTGCTGCCTTGTGACTGTTGACCCCGAAATCAAAATACATCTGCCCCGGATGCCGCCATCTTGGATCCCCCAATACATACATTCTTAATCTAATGAACTACAGTAAATTTACAGGACAAAGACATCAATGAGCATGGCCACTGTTACCTTAATCATGGTAATATCAAGAAGAAGACATTTGGTTGTGTACCATACAGAGAATATGTAGTGGCTATGTTCATCTAAGGAAATTTGAAGTTCTGTGTTAGAACCAACATGCTATAACAAAGTATTGTGATGGATACATTAGAAAGATCTAGGATTAACTTTTCCAAACTGAGAGACACAACCTATTATCATTTATGTGAATTAAAACACATTGAAATAAAGAACAGGAACCTTATTTTTTATATATTGTATGCAAATATGGTAGAATGTTCTTCAAGGGGACTAGAAGAGGTAAGGAATCTCTACAGTTTGACAAAACAAAAACAACAAGACAGCAAAACAAAGCAACTGACAATTAACTATATCACATGCTATAAAACTTAGTGGATTGAGGAAGACATAGGCAAGTAAATTTAGAAGTGGGGTAGAAAATGATTGCATCTGTGAGAATGAGAGAAGACTTCTCAGAAGAGGAATGAGTTTCATTGGTATAGAATAACATGGGGAATGTGGAGAACTTCAGTAATGCTTTTGAAGATGAGGTGAGTCCTGAAAATGGGACAGAACACAAATGGTCTTGATGGCAATTGATAAATGTGTGGGTGGCTCTTGGCAGTGGAGCGGTTGGAAATTTTTAAGTAGAGAAAAAATAAGAATGAATTGATACATAGAATATTGTGTTAGTCATCTTTTCATTACAACAACAAAATACTAGAGATAATAAACTTTTATTATATTTTGGCTCACAATTTTTAAGGGTCAGCCCATGGTCGGCTGGTCCCATTGCATTTGAGTATGTGGCAAATAGCACATTGTTATGGAATCCTTCTGATTCCATCAAGCCAAGAAGCAAAGATAGAGCAAGAGGTGGGTTTGATTACAATAACCTGTACAAGGACACCCTTGATGACCTGTTTTTCTCCCATTAGCTCCATCTCTTAAAAGTTCCTACACTTTTCAATGATGCTATGGGTAGGGAACCAAATTCTCAATAGGTGGGCCATTGGAGATAGTCTAGATCTAAAATAATATTGTTATAGTATTGCTCTCAAGAGGCAAGTTAGAACCTGGATTTAAATATATATATATATATATATATATATATATATATATATATATATATATATATATATATATACCTATGTGTGTATGTATATGTACATATAGTGTGTATGTATGTATATGTAGTGTGTGTATGTATATGTACATATATTGTGTTTAACAATCTATGTATAAGTGAAGAGTATCTGAATTAAGAAAGTGACAATTAAGATGGATGCTTGGAAAAATATGTGAACACATTAGGATCCTAAAATTAAGATAGTGTATGGTTTAGTAAATATTGGGAGATGAGAAAAGAAAGATCATAGATTACGCCTTGGATAGCTTCATTAATGACAATGCTATTAATAATAAAGGGAACATGAAGAAAAAGGAAGAGAGGATTTTGTTCTCTTTAGTATGTGTTGAGAATGATGCATGGTGGTGCCAGACAAGTAATGAAGTCTAATTATATTTAATACTGTTATTAAGAAAGTGACATAAAATGGAGAAAAATTGATGATTAATGTGGTGGAAGTAGTGTGACTCTGTTTGAAATCTCAAGGAGGAATATACAGAGGGAAAGAAAAAGTGTCAGGCACCAAAGAATACAAAAGAAAAGGCAGAGTAGTAAAAAAGAGGAGTGGAGGAATGTATTTAGAATATACTAGGAGAATGAAAATAAGAGAAGGAATTTGATAAATAGAAAGAAGACTATGGAGGTAGTATGTTAGACTTTTAGAAAACTGAGCCCTGAAGTGTGGATCAAGAGCTCTACATATCTGTCCATTAGCAGATTTTGTAGATGGGACCCCTGAAGTTCACTTCCTCTTTGTTCTTCATTTCTATTGCCACCTTTCAAGATCCATTGCCATTAACCTTGTGGATTCTCTTCTACTTTAATTTGAATTAGGCCAAAGTACTCTATCTAATTTTACTAAAACATAATATGTGAATTTATGAAATTCTCAAACAATAAAAAGTTTTAAAAACAAAATTTAAAAATATATATTATTTATATTATTTTGGTAGTTACTTGGACTACCCTGACCAACCATGTGAAAGGTTTCTCCTACCTGATATTGGGGGCTTTGTTAGTCTTTGCTTCTTGTGGAGAGCATTGTCATATAGATTATTGATGTAGCCCTTGATTTCCTCTTGTGGGTTGAAGGTGGGCCACTATTGATGAAGATCCCTTGGGACACAGGACTTGGATGACTCAAATTGGATATAACCCAAAATCCTCTTTTCTGTGGCCTAGCTTCCATGGTTCCATAAAATACTATGCAAATTGCCAAAGAGGGAAGCAATTAAACAGTCTTACCCAACAGCCACAGGTATGAACCAAGACAATTACTATTATGTCAAGATATGCATAAAGATGCAATAATCACCATTCACAGATTTGTGACAACCAGCAGTTGTCTAATTGGACTTAAGACCAATTCAACAGAATGGAAATCATTGCTGGTACAGGAAACCTAGCCAGCTTCCTGGGGCTGGTGAGGACATGGAACTTATAAAATAGCCTACTGTCACCATTTTGATAGACCAGTATAATTCCTTACTATATTCTAAATTTTCACATTGTGCCCACAGGTAAGTGCAGCTACCAACCGTCATCAAAAAAGCATCTCTTTACAGTAAATGGAGAACATCACAGAAAATCACAACTGGACACAATGCTGAGTTCATCAGATGATGGAGTCCATCTCCAAAGGTTACATCCATGTCATATCAGCTTCTGTATCAATGGCTCAGTGAACATTTTGGGAAGCAGGGCAAGAAAGATTGTAAGAACCAAATACCAGGAAGTCTGTTGTGCAAGTCTTTCCTAAAATGTCTGCACAAACAAGACAAGAACAATAATAATATCAATAGACATGTTAATATGGAAAGGGAATTTTTGTGGTTTCCTACCCCTGACTAAAGATCTACAGACAACTCATGACTGCTGGAAGAAAGAGGGATCTCACAGGGATGACTCCCCTTATTGGCTGTCCAGTGCAGAGTGGCCAGCCTTGAAACCATATACATGCAAACAACAAAGATAGACATGTATATTTATGTGAACACATTCATTCATACATATGCACATATGTATGTACATAATAATAAAGAAAAAGAGGCTATCAGTTTGAGAATTGTGGGGTGTGGGAGGGGTACAAGATCGGATAGACGGTAGTGACCTCACAGAGGAAAGGGAGTGGGGAGAGTGATGTGATTCTATTTCAAGTAAAACCATTAAAAAATAAAATTATTATTAAAAAAAGGAAAAGCAAAAATGTAAATTATATCATGCCACTTGTCTGGTCATAAACTTTCTCTCTCTCTTGAAGAGAAGGGGGACAGAGATGAGGAAGAAGAGGATGGACCTTTCATACTACATCATGGGTTGCTGCTCCTGTCAGGTTCTCCAACTTGCCCCCTTGCTTTTCGATTTTTGCCACCAAAGTTCTCCATTCTGTTCCAGAGATGCAATATACTTTTCTGCAAGTGTTGTCATGGTTTGTCTATTTTTATCTTCCATGATTCTACTCAAGTACCATACACTGAGAGTATTCTTCCCTGGTTACTCCATGCCTACTAGTCTGCCAACCACCCTATTTTTTTCTTATCTTATTTACTTCATGTCATTTATCTCAATGAGATGGTGTGCACCTTTGCCAAGCAATATCACAAACAGATGTTATGCATTTCACTTAGTTGCCACAGTGATGCTGTAGGAAGGTGTAACTGAGTAGTTTTATATATATATATATATATATATTATTTATATTTATATATTATTATATAAATATAAATATATATATTTATATTTATTGGTTACCTATAAAACACCTATCTACTACCTAACTAATACCTAAATAATACCCATAACTTTAATTTATTCTTAAAACTATAATAATATTCTTCATGTGGATCCTTGCAGGGTAACCTGATGTATGGCAGTCCCAGCAGGCTGTTCCTTTTAAGCTTGGTGTCCTTTGGGCCTAATATTGCTAGTTCGCAAAGCCAGTTTATTTCATCCACCAAATTATGCCCACTTTATAAAGACAGTCTGTTCCAACTGCCAAACTGAGGGCTGCTCAAACGGCTTTCAAACTCTTTTTGCTTCAATTACTCTTCTTGCACTCTGGAGCTTTTTAGGAACTCTCTCTCTAGCAGAGCTGTTCTTTTTTCTTTCAACTGACATCCTCTAGCAGCTTGTCTGCTTTCCTTTTTTTCTTCAACTGATGTCCTCTTGAAGCTTTCCTGGTTTCTTCTTTTTTTCCAACTGGTTTCTTCTTGCAGCGTGTATGTTTTCTTACTTTTTTCCAACTGATTTCCTTTTGCAGTTTTTTCCTGGTTTTGTACTTCTTTTTCCAACTGCCTTTCTCTTGCAATTTGTCCTGGTTTCTTCCCTTTTTTTCCAACTGACTTCTCTGGCAGTTTGTCCAGTTTTTTGCTATGCCCCTTCAACAGGGCAGTTCTTAGAACTATGGTCTCAACTGCTCTCTGTCCATCTCATCAACTAAAGGGACATCAAGCTTTATGTGTTTCCAGATGCCAAGCTGAACTGCATAATAATTTACTAAGAAGTTAGGTAGACCTAACTTCTACCACAGGTAGGTGCCTGTGTCCATTGAGTTTTCTTTGAAAAAATGAAGCTACTACAAATAATATGAGGAAAAGGGACACAAGAACTATACATAGCAGTAAATATCTGGAGGTGGTGGTGGATACAATCAGGGGGAAAATTTGTGAACTGTAGACATGCTGGGCAAAGTCTTGACCACAGAGTTGGAGTGTTGGGAGAGATCTGGAAGTCTGATGTGTCTATCATGATCTTCTGACACGTCTGTCTTTCAAGTTCATGAAAATTTCTCTCAATGGGATATTGTAGCATGGAACCTTCTGAGTAAGGGAGTTCTGGAAGGCAGAGCTCTAAGCTCTGAAATGGAGGTGACAATGATACTACATCAGCAATAACAAACCAAGCAGGGTAGGACTGTTATCTCTTTATCAGTAAAAGAAACTAAGGTAAAATAATAATGTAATTTATATTAAATATGTAACTCGGGAGAAGACCCAGCCATGTGGCTGCTGAGGCTTGTTCCCTACTACCATGGTACACACTTTTAGTGCATAAGTTCTTTGATCAAGTGGATCTTTCCAATTTGTTCCCAGCATCCTCCACAGTACTCTTGTGGTAGGGATTCACTGTTACTCAAAATAAGTGAATTCAGGACTGAAAACTTAGAAGTAATTAGGACTGGTTTGGGTTACTCATTACTTTGCATACCCAGTTTCAATGGATCAATTGAGGGAATATCATAATAGAACAGGGCAAAGAGTCAATTAGATAAGAATATCTGTAAGTGTGGACAATGCTTTCAGGTGATATGGGACTGTATCCATGCTGATGTCTCATGATGTGCTTTTGCACTGGAATTCACATTTATTAGGCCATATGAAATGGCACCTGCTTGATCCATGTTCCCATGAATTTTTTGTTCTTTACATTGCTGTTTTCCCCATACAGTCACGTGAATATACCTGAACTCACGTTTTTCATGCTATTGTTTGTGGAGCACAAAATAACTTCTACTTTAGAGGTTATTCTAAATAAACTCTCCATGGATATTTTGCTGACTTTTGTTGTTAAAATATATAGTTGTCTGTCTTTTGTGTATAACTAAAATGCATGTAGGATGGCTGAACATTTAGTTTTAGTTGATGCAGCCAAAAAGTTTTCCAAAGTCACACTGTTGTCCTGTCACACTGGTTGAAAATCCAACAACAATAAACATTTCAGCAAACTCACATTCTCACAATTCCTCTTTAAATTCATGGGTTTTCTTTTACTTAAGGAACTCATTATTAATTTTTAATGATAAGATTCATATACAGGGAAATGCAATTAAAGTACAAAGTGCTATATGGTGAACATACAGTGGAATACAAACTAAGAAACTCCAGGTATCTTTGGACTTTCTCCCTTTTCAGAAGTCTAAAGAAAACCTGGAATTGCTGTCTCCATTCTCCACTTTTCTACCATCTTTTTTTGCATTTATTGGACACACACTTTACATTTATTGTCATACACAGATTTCTAATGACCAGTTGCATGAGTTTTTTTTTCCAACCACCACTCAACACAAGTTACAGTCCACATTCTTCACCATCCACAGTTCCTTCAGACCCCTCTTCAATCAGTCCATTTCCTTAATCCTTGCTAACAGAAAAACAATTCTATTTCAATAACCAGCCACTTGTGCTGCCTCAGACCTCAGCAGTGTCTACTGGGGAGAAATGGCTGTGAATTTGGGGATTGATTCCGTTCCATCCTGGATCAAAGCACAGCTCATCAAAACACTTGAGGGTTTTTTTCTCTTGGAGAAGCAGCTATGCACTGATGGGCACCCTGGGGTGACGAGTACCACTGACACAGAAATCAGTCAGCATTTCTCAATCCAGAGAGGCGATGACTTGGTTTTGTTTCAATAGTAGTCCGATATCTAGTTTAAAATATTTTTCCTGTTTCTTTCCTTATTTGTCACAGTAGCCTTGTAGGGCTAACACACGCACACCCACACACACCTCATATGCACACATCTGTGTACATACACACACCATACCAATACACACACCATGCACACACATATGCACACTACACATGCATATAGGCTGCATATACATGTCACACATATGCATCGTATACACACACACGCATACATACATATATACCACACTAACACACACACATACACACTACAGGTATATACCATAGGCACACACAGACACACACACACACACACACACACACTACATATACACATGCCACACACATGTATACACACAAGGCCACACATACCACCATATACCATACAGACATTAATGCACTCTATACACATGCTCACACACACTTACACACAAGTACACACATTCTACACATATACCACACACATGTTAACACACTATGCACACATGCACACACACATGCACACTACACAAACTATTTGAAAAATACACCTATTTTCATTCTAAAATCAATCTTAAAAGGATTTTCCAGCAAGCACTTATTTTCTTTAAATACTTTATTTTTTTTCTTCAAGTTACATCTCAGTCACAAACCCCTCCCTATTCCCCCTTCCTATCCCGCCCTTCCACCCTCTTCCCCCCAGAAGTTTCCCCTTTCAGTCCAACAGATGGTTCCTTCTCTTATAACAGTAAATATTATACAAAACAACAGATAAAAATATGCCACATTTATGAGAGTTAAATGGCCCAGTATACCTTCCCAATGTCCAGTTTATACATATTTGGCCCCTGACTTTAACATTCTACTATCTAACCATCTCCATGAGCTTAAAGGTCCATATCCGATTCAACATTCATACTAACTTGCAACACACTTTTAAGAGTATCTTCTTAGATCTATAACACCCTCTTGATTCCCAAACAACTCAAAATATAACTACGAGACTCTAGCTGTCTATTCTTCAACCACCTCAGAGATCTGAGAGGGATAAATATATCTGCTTATGTAGGAAGTGCAGGGCCTGCAGCTTCCAAAACTAAGAAATGACATACCAATAACTGCCTGGACAGTTCCCATTTTCTCTCCATACATTCCAGCATCAGTCTTCAGCCTTTGGGTCCTGATTCTCTGACAGACATTTGCTGTAGAGCAGGGATTATGAAGGACTTACCTACCCTGTCTTGGCAGAGTTAGGCTGTCGATTTCCCTGCTACCAAGTTTTGTCCTTTTTGGACAGCAGTCTGTCTGCAGTTGGTGCAAGGGGTTTTTTCATGCCAAGAGATAGGCTTGCCACTAATTCAACCATCTCACACTGGAGATTCTTCGATGCTTATCTTCTACTTGGAGTAGAATAGGGGGTGCTGTCAGGAGCTGATATGTCTCGATATCAAAAAAAAGAAAATCTTAATTTAAGATAACATCTTTGAATGCCATATTCTGCAGATCTCTTGGGGTTTTTGAAGATGCCCTATCCATCTCTTGTATTTAGATAAGCAAATGTTGCTCCAGCAAGCACTTATTAAACGCCTGTTTTATTCTGAAGATTGTGCTTGTGGGAGTTAGGAAAAGGATATAAACAATGATCCTTTAACTCAGGTAGCTGACAACTATTTGAGAAGAGAAAAACACTCAAGGAACATGCTACATTAACATGGTAGGAATGTGGAACACAGTAGGTGAGCATATAGCTTTGGTTAAGTCATTTGCCTTCTAGAAGCTGGTTTCCTCAGTTACAAATGAGAGGCTTGCTTTCAACCAGTGGTTATCACACACTTACATGAAACACACTGAGCCAGATGATGGGGCTGGCCAGTTGAGTAGCTACCCAGGATATCCATCTAGATGAGGTGTTAAAACAGCATTGGAAATATAATAAGAAGGAGAATACTGAATCTATGAGAGGCCCCATCAGGAAGGATACCATATGTGGTCCCAGAGTAAGCTGTTTGGGAAGCTGGGTGAGATTCCCAAGGAGCAAGCTTAAGGAACACCAGATGGAGGATAAACCCTTGGAAGGAAGGAGGGAGTCTGGTTTACCACTGAGCTTTTGTTCTGCTCAACTGAAAGTTTGGGTCCCATCCAAGATGCCTGGGACAACTGAGAGGAGGCAGAAGTTATACACAACCACCCCCATTTTTCTGCCCTTTTGTGCATCACTCATTAATTTTACAAACATGATGAGCACATATTTTAAATGACAGTCCAAATGAGGCACTACATATTAGCTCTTCATGCCTCAGCCTTGTTGTTAGCACCTATCTTCTTTATGAGGGGGCTTTGTACAGAACCTAGTACAAAAACTTCAAAGGAAACAATTGTCTGGTTAAATTAGACATTGAATTAAAGCTTTGTTGGCTCAGCTTCCCTTTAGACCTTTGAGAACATTCCATCACATGTTAGTCCCCAGTGAAGTAGTGTTTGAAAACTGCTGATGTGCCTCATTTTCAGTTTTAACCACTCAAGCCCTGTGGTTATGTGACAAGGCAGAGACACCTGGAGAATTAAATTACAGTATTTTGTTTCTTACTTTCTATGCTTTTTTGCTATATAGCCCTGGCTGGCAGGCTGGGTACTCACTAAATCAAATAGGCTTGGTTTATAGACACAGCAATTCTCCTTTCTCAGATTTGCTAGAGTTACAGGTATATGCCATGGTACATGGCTCCTAATATATCTATATCATTTATCAATATTAAGGTTATTAATTATCTGATTAAGTAAAATATTTTGAGACAAATGAAGCATGTGCATGCTATAATGATCTCTCTCTCTCTCTCTCTCTCATTTATCTCTTGGTCTGATTTATCCTCTGCACATTTCCCTGAACTTCTTTGTGCTAGATTCTTTTATTTCCAGGAACTCTTTTTTTAAATTTATTTATTTATTGCTTCAGATTACATCTCCATCATAGTGTCCTCTTTCGACACTTCCCAGTCCCGCCCTCCCATCCTCTACCCCCTAACCCTTCCATCACACTCCTCTGGAGTGCAGTGTTCCTACATAATAGTTCCTCGCCCCAGTTCAGCAGTCATATGAGGGTCAAGAGCCTCCTCATACAATGGTGGCCTACAAGACAGCACCACTAGGGCAAAGTGTATCACTGACAGGAAAAAAAAGTCTATGTTCATGTTCCCTTTGGTGCATTGGTTGTAGTATAGATATCCTGTACTATATAGCTAAAATCAGACTATAAGTGAATAGATGCCATGTGCATCCTTCTGAGTCTGGGTTAGCTCACTCAGGATGAGCTTTTCTAGTTCCATCCATTTGGCTGCAAATTGCATAATTTCCTTGTTTCTGATAGCTGAGTAGTATTCCATTGTGTAGATGTACCATAGTTTTTTTAATCCATTCTTCAGTTGAGGGACATATGGGTTGTTTCCAGTTTCTAGCTATTAAAACTAAGGCTGCTATGAACATAGATGAGGAAACTTCCTTGTGATTTGGTGAGGAGTCATTTGGGTGTATACCCATAAGTGGTATGGCTGGGTCCCGAGGCAGAGCTATTCCAAGTTTTCTAAGTTATCGCCAGACTGATGTCCATAGTGATTGCACAAGCCTGCACTCCCACCATCAATGGAAGAGGGTTCCCCTTTCTCTACACCCTCGCCAGCATGTGCTGTCATTTGAGCTTTTGATCTTAGCCATTCTGACAGGTGTGAGATGGAATCTCAGAGTCCTCTTGAGTCGCATTTCTCTGATGATTAAGGATGCTGAGCATTTCTTCAAGTGTCTCTCGGCCTTTAGGAATTCCTCCTTTGTGAATTCTCTGTTTAGCTCTTTCCCCCATTTTCTGATTGGGTTATTTGGTTTCTTGGCATTTAATTTCTTGAGTTCTTTGTAAATTTTGGATATTAGCCCTCTGTCAGATGTGGGGTTGGTGAAGATTTTTTTCCCAATCTGTAGGCTGCCATTTTGTTTGATTGACAGTGTCTTTTGCCTTACAGAAGCTTTTCAGTTTCATGAGGTCCCATTTATTGACTGTTGGTCTTAGGTCCTGAGCTGTTGATGTTCTATTCAGGAAGTTGTCACCTGTGCCGATGATTTCGAGGGTTTTTCCCACTTTCTCTTCTAGGAGATTTAGTGTGACCGGGCTTATGTTAAGGTCTTTGATCCACTTGGACTTAAGTTTTGTACCAGGTGATAAGTATGGGTCTAATTTCATTCTTTTACAAGTGGACATCCAGTTGGACCAGCACCATTTGTTGAAGATGCTGTCCTTCTTCCATTGTGCGGTTTTGGCTCCTTTGTCAAAGATTAGGTGAGCATAGGTGTGTGGGTTCATTTCTGGGTTTTTAATTTGATTCCATTGATCAACTGGTCTGTTTCTATACCAGTACCATGCTGTTTTTCTTGCTATTGCTCTGTGGTACAGGAACTCTTTCTCATTGCAAAACTTTCACCTGTCCTTGCTTCATGGACTCTGGCACTTCCAAAACAGTGGTTCTCAACCTGTGGGTTGCGACTCCCCACTGTGGTCACATATCAGATATCCTGCATATTAGACATTTATTATGATTTATAAAATAATTAAATTAGAATTATTAGGTAACAACAAAATAATGCTATGGTTGGGGGTCACCACAACATGAGGACCTATATTAAAGATTCGCAGCATTAAGAAGGCTGAGAAACCACTGCTCTATTATCTAACGTTCTTCTGAGGTTCTTTCTGTTTTTGAGGTTATCTTTTTTCCCTCAGGTTTTTTTTTTTTTTCTCTTAGCCTAGTCCTTTTCTCTGAGAAGCTAATTTTCTTAAGGTTTCCCAGGAAATCTTGATTTAGATTGGTTAGTAAGCATGAAAGATGAGATTAACTGATAAAGGCAGATCATATTGTTTCCTGTTTTCTCAGGTATCCTTCTTTTAGGAGACAGTAGATCCAACCAGAAGTGTGTTGATTACCAGGCTTCAGTTCACGGAGCTTTTACCTCTGCTGGGCTGTGATGAAGAGAACCTGCTTTGGTTTGAGCTCACACATGGGACATCTTCCTCATGCAGATTCTTCATTCCTTGTGAAACTTTCTGTATGTCTCCACCCAGGGAAGATCCTTCTGCTCTACAGGGCAATGAAATGGATCTGCCACCTCAGCTGGATGCCATAGGCAGGTATCCACTCACCAGCTCAACCTCTGCCTTGTATCCCATTTTCTGTACACTGTTTATTCTGGAAAGTTCTAGCATGAAAATATCCTTGTTGGGTAGACTTGTTCCTATGCATTTTCTGAGCCTTGCTCTTGTTGTTCAGGATTCATTAGTTTTGTGGCTGTCACTCTCATTATTGGTGTGTCATGGTTTTAATTCTTTGTGTACTTACTGCAGTGGCATAGTGAAGACAAGGCTGTTTGTTGTATGTATGTGTTCTTGTTTCATTCTGTTGCTGTAACAAATACTGCGACCTAAAGCAACTCAGAGGAGGAAAGGGTTTATTTCAGTTTACAGTTTACAGTCCTTAATTGAGGAAAGTCAGGAACCTGAAGTAGAAACCCTGGGAAAATTTTATTTTCTACATCACTCACAGGCTTCTGCTTAGTTGGCTTTTTTTGTACAGTGCAGGGCCACCTGCTCAGGGGATGTTGCCACCCACAGTGGGCTTGCCTTCCTATGTCCCCAGGCCACTAGGATCTAGGCAATCTTTCATTTGAGACTGTCTTTTTTTTTTCAGGTGATTCTAGGTTGTGTCAAACTGACAGTTAAAGTTAAGTAGGACAGCATGGATGTGGGGGCTCATGAGACACTATTCCTAGCTGAGGAACAGTTGACAATGAGGAATGGCTGGGGGAGGAAGGAATAAGTCTTTTGAAGGTGTGCCCCCTAGTAGGTTATCCACACTTGGTCGATGGTTCCACACCCATATGGATATGGGCAGCACTAATTTTATGTAATGGATGATAAAAGAATTAATTAGTTAAAAAAGAAGAAGACATAAAGTTGGGACGGTGTCAGGAAGGTAGTGTAAGTGGATACTATCTAAAAACATTGTATATACTTATAAAATTATAAACAAATCTTTTGAAAAAGAGGAGGTTACTGGAAAGTCTCATTCTGAATGTAAACACTGAGATACATGTAGTAGAGAAATTTAAGATGATAATAAAACAAACTAGAAAAGTCTTATGTTAGACTACCAAAGTCATCTATGAAGTGTTCCTCCCCACAAAATTATTTTTTGTGGTTGTTTTGGTTTGGTTTGGTTTGAGACAAGGTCTCTATATATAGTCCTGTCTGTCCTAAGACTCACCGGGTAGAACTCAAACTCACAGAGGTTACCTGCTTTTACCTCCTGAGTGCTGGTATTAAAGGTGTGTCATCACTCTCAGCACTAAATCCTTAGTAAATAGTCTAATCTCCAAGAAAACCATTCGGTTACTGTTGAGCTGAAATAGTATATAGGTGCATTTTAGGTAAACATATTTTGTTTGAAAAGCAAATTTTTTTTATCTCACAAATACTAGATTCTTTGGGGCAGTTAATTTGGAAATTCTCTGGAGTTGTAGTTCATACCAACACACAGGGAGTCAGCTGCATGTGCTCATCTCAAGAATAAAGTTGTGAAGAGCTGGAATCATTCATGGTCACTTTGACCCCACTCCTACCTCATTCCTATATGTAGTCCTGTCTGTCCTGGGACTTGCTATGCAGACCAGTTAGAACTCAAACTCACAGAGGTCTGTCTGCCTGCATCTGCCTCCTGAGTGCTGAACACTCATGTGAGAACAGAATTCCTTGCTCTCACACTGAAGAGCATGGCTCTGAGATCAACAGTGACAGCATAGTGATCTCTGAAGAAGAACAAACAGCACTCGAGTTACCTCACTCTGTGCACTGTTTTTACTTTTGCATTTTCATTTAATACAGGGATGCACAGAGGACACTGCAATGAGTTTCTTATAGTTAAGTACAAATTTTAGTTGATCCGCAAGTTGTTCTAGTAAATGAGGATGTTATTTTAAGTGGCATTCTAGTTGTTTGTTTCTAGATTAAATCTCCATTTCAAACTATGAAACAAATGATGGAAGGATTAGTAGTTATTTCTGGAAGTTATTTCATCATAACGATAAGGAAAATAATAAAAAAATGAACTTTTGGGTGTCAAACATGTTGCATATCACTGCTTTCTGCATTGTGATGAGTTGGTTGAATGATGAGAGTCTGTGTATAAACTCAGATCATCTGTTTGAGCCAGAACTAAAGGTACCATGAGGCCGTGGGATTAAGTGGTTAAATTATTTTTTTAAAGACACATATGGGAATCGCAGATCTAGCATGGATTCAACCAACAGCTCCTGGTCCTTTGTATGAACAGCTTCAACGTGAAAGGTATCCATACACTTCCAGCTTTGTCAGTCCTTTCAGAATGAGCCCGTAGCCCACTGCCCCAATTGTGACTTCTCAGGCTACACCAACCAGCCCAGACTCCTCTCAGCCCTTACAAACCTTGTTCCCCATTCACTGCCTAACAACTGTCACAATATATCTGAATTCTGTTTCCATTTACATAGTGAACTCTTTAAGGCTAGGGAGTACACCTTAAGGGATTACTATATCACTCATGGCATACATCCTGTCTGTTATTTCTTTGTTTTGGAAGCTGCTTGCTCTGTGCTTCTGTCCTTCTCAGGTCTCTGATATGGTTGAAGACTAGATAGTTATAGTCTCACAGTTAAATTTTAAGTTGTTTAGGAATTAAAAGGATTTTCAAGGTCTAAGAATATGTTTTCAAGTTGGTAATGCAAGTTAGGATGGAAACTGAGTTAGGTATAGAACTTTAAACTCATCAAGATAGATAGATAGATAGATAATAGAATATTAATATCAATTGCCAAATATATATGGACTGGACATTGGGAATGTATGTTTTACCTTACAGTTTTCATAACTGTGGCCTAATTGTTCTTATTGTTTTGTATTGTATTTATTGTTATAAGAAAAAGAGCCTTTTATTGTACTAAAAGGGGGAGCTTTTGGGGGGAAAGGATACACTTTAAATTAAAAACAAAAGCAGACAGGAAGGTGAAGGGGAAGAGGGTAGGAAGGTGGGACTGGGAGGGGAAGGAGGGAGGGGATTATTATTGAGATATAACTTGAATACATAAATAAATGTTAAAAAAGGACTTACCTTCAATTGTGACTTACTTAAATGTAGACTTTTATGAAACAGCTCATTTATTTGGAAGCCACACTGAAACATACACTCTTAAATATGTGTTCTTTTTATAAAATTTATTTGAGGGGGCACAAAAGTAGAGTATGATTACATAGCAGTGGGTCTTCCTACCAGCTCCATCTAACCAATGGCTTCAAAAGACTTTGAAAAGTGTAATTGCAGATATAGCCTTATCTGTGACAAGATCATTGGCACAGGCTTGTAGCTCACTTCAGAAGGGGTTAATTTGAAAGATAACATTCTTGGATTTGCTAGTTTTGTTGCTTGAGTATTCCCCCATTGATATCATTTTTATAGCATTTTCTTAAAGCAATAAGTTACAAGGAAGGCATTGGTTAAATATGAAATGTTATCACAGGTTAAAGAAAAACTCCCTAGTTTAGGAGAAAACTCTGATTTGTGCTCCTCCTCATAGCCAAAGCATGGTTGTCTTCAAACACCTTCTGTGACATGTTAGTCCAAATTCATCTTTGCAGTGGAGAGGGAAGGAGTGTGGTAGTAGTGGCTAGGGGGAGGCCATCAGCTTCTGTCATTAAGATCTGCATTGGGGTTTTATCCACAAAGACAATGAGTAGACTGGGGAGGTGGTGAGAGATGAGTCGCAAACAAAAGACCTTTCATTTGGAGAGCCCAGGCTGTGTTTGGACAAAACTGAGCTTTATCAGGTCATGACAGAGTAAGGAGGGAGAAGCTGAAACTTGTTTAACAAACACAAATACTAGATATTCAGGGATGCTCCATCTAGAATAAATAAAAGGCAGATAAAATTTCAACAGTGTGAAGTGAATGTACTTCTGGAATTCATTAGCCCAAGAACTAGTCCTGACCAAAGCACAAGTACATTGAAAAGAGCATTTCATCCATTTATGGATGACAGGAATAACAGGGCTTATTAAAGGAGGCCAGGGTGATGGGACACTTCCCGACCTCTGATGCTAATGTTGAATGTAACATCTTAGCCCTCCAGGAGTCATTCTTTGAATCAACCTTAGAGACAGTCTTTTGGATTGAAGGACCATGGGATTGGCCCAGGGGCGCAATTCCGGTGTTCTCCAGTTTCATCTGACTGGGCTAAATATTAACTTTCAGTCAGGAGTGTCTGTCACCAAGTCATCTGTCTTGGTAAATGCTGGTGGGGTCTTGGCGTTGCGAGAGGGCAATGAATTTTCCCTGCTGACAGTGAGAATATCCACACCAAGCTGCCATAGAGAGTTCTGCTTCCCACAATGTTTATGACAGTAAATTGGGCCACAGAGTACACTGAAGATTGTTTACATAACCCCTGATACCTAGTGTATTTGTCAGTTCCACTCTAGATGGGGACTTCAGTAGAGTCAGAAAGTGTTTGAAATACAAGGCTGTAGATAATATGAAAGTTACAGAAAGCATCTCTAGAACCCACATTTGTTTTCTTGGACCCTTCCGTAGACCTTATGCATCCTTTCTCTCCTTTTTTTTTCTCTTGGGTCCTCTCACTATCTTTCCTCATTTTCCCTAAGTTTTTTTCAATTCCACTCCTAAGAAAAATAGTTTAGGGTTTTCCCTTTAAGTTTAGACTTGGTTCTTCTGTTTCCTCCCTCCACAGCCATTTTTCTTTTGAGGAAAGTCAGCTGTTCAGACTGATCTTAAACTATTTTAACTTACCTTAAACTGTTCCCAAATACATAGGCCCAGTGGAAACTGCGTCTTTGCTTGTTCTGAGTCAGGGTCGCTGTGTTGATCTGGCTGACTGGAACATGCCATCTAGACCAGTTTAGCCCTAAACACCTAGAGCTTTCCTTCCGCTTCCTCAGGGCTGGGACTAAAAGCATGAGCCATCACACCCAGCAGTAATTTGTGTCTTAACTCTTTGTGTTGTTTCCAAACACTTTCAACTTGGTTATATGCTAATATTTAACTTCTGAGTTGACTATTTAATATAAAACCTTTTTTATAAGGAGAGAGAGAGACCTAAAAATAATGCCCACTGAGAATTATTTCAAAGGAAACAGAATTTGAGGAAACACTCACTGTTTATATTTCTCAAAAACTTTTCTGAAATTCATATGTAGGATTTCCTCATGATGATAAATGTTGTTATTTGACAGCACAATATGCCTCTAAATTACTTTAGAGACAAAGTAATATAGTTTAGAAAGCTCATAATGTGATGGACTTTAAGCAAGATTTTAAAGTATATGAAAAAAAGACAGAACTGAGCAGAGAAACAAGCTCACAATTCCAGCTCTCAATATTTTCATTCAGTAACCAAAAGAACACATAGACAAAAAGCTGGCAAGTCTAGAGTCACCTAGAACTACATTAGCGACCTGACTCTGTAGGGTGCTCTACTCACCATCATAGAATACAGATCTGCTTATGTCTGAGTGGAGACTTCACTGAGGTGAACTTGCTTCTGGACCATTGAGCAAAACTCAACAGATCACAAAGAACTGAAGTTACATGCCACATGTTGCTTCTGTGTAAAATAGATTTAAACTAGAATTGGTAGCAGAATGCTATTAGCAAGTATTTTAAAATTCTCAAATATTCTCTTCCGTGGGGTGGGTCTCAAGTTGGGCCAGTCATTGGTTGGCCTTTCCCTCAATCTATGCTTCATTTTTTCCCTGCACGTCTTGTAGGCAGGGCAAATTAGGGTCAACTAACCCTAACCCTGAAATGGTTTTGTGGGTGAGTTGGTATCCACCTCCTTCCATTGGAAGTCCTGCATGACTACAGGAGATGGCCACTTCAGTCTTCATAACCCCTGCTGCTAGGAGTCTCAGCTAAAGTCATCCCTATATCCTCCCAGGAGCCTCCCCCATCCCAGTTCTCCAGCTTGTCCCAGAGATGTGGCCCCAATCACTTTCCCTGTTCTCTCCCTACCTTCTCACCTGCATCCCCATTCTCCCCACATCTGATCTCCACCCTAGTTTCTCTCCCCACCTCTTCTACCTCTCTCCTTCATCTTCTCATGTCTCTTTTATGTTCCCTTCTAAGTGGGATTCAAGAATCCTCCCTTGGGCACACCTTGTTGCATAGTTTCTTTGGGTCTGTGGATTGTAGCCTGGTTATCTTGTACCATTTGGTTAATATCTGCTTACAAATGAGAACATTCCATATGTGTCTTTCTGATTCTTGGTTTTCATGTGGGTCTCCCAAGAATTGGAGCAAGGGCTATCTTGGATGTTGACCCTGTGACATGCCTTTGGATCTCTTTCCCTTAGCTGGGCTGCCTTGTCTGGCCTCAATGGAAGAGGTTGCAGTTAGTCCTGATACAGCATGATGTGCCTAGGTTGGTTGGTACAGGGGGTGGATGGGTGGTGGTGAAGCAGGGCTCTCCTTTGCTGAGGAGAAAGAGAGAAGGGATGGCAGAAAAGGGTGGGAGGATGAAACTGGGAGGAAGTAGTCAAGAGGCTGAAGATAGATGTTTGGAGAGAAATTGGGAACTGTCCAGGCAGCCAGCTGTCTGTCGTTTCTTAGTTTTGGAAGCTGCTGGCTCTACAATTCCTGTATAATCAGACATATTTATTCTTCTCAGGTCTCTGATTTGGTTGAAGACCAGATAATTAAAGTCTCACAGTTAAATTTCAAGTTGTTTAGGATTCAAAAGGATATTCTAGGTCTAAGAAGATGTTTTTAAGTTGTTAATGCAAAGTAGGATAGAAATTGAGACAGGTATAGAACTTTAAACATATGGAGATAGATGGATAATAGAGTGTTGATGTCGGTTGCTGGGTATGTGTGGACCGGACATTGGGAATGTATGTCGTGCCTTGTAATTATCATATTTGCAGCCAAATTATTAAAAAAAAGAATTATGAGTTCTGGGAGAAGGTTGAGAGGGTGGAAGGGTAGGATTGGGAGGGGTGGAGGGAGGGGACTATATTGGAGATGTAACTTGAAGTAATAAATAAACATTTAAAAAAGGAAAATTTTAAATCTTCAAAATTAATAGGCAGAATCTGCTTGGTAGCAAAAGTGTGCCAAATTGGTTGGTAAATTCGTAAATACAGTCCATTGAAGATAAGAGAGTCACTACAGAATTTCTGCAATATTCTGCAACTATTGCTATAGGATGTAATACTAATAACACACATGGGGCTGAGGTAATGGGGTGATAGCTAAAGCTTTGTCTGGATTCCCAAAAACCACATAAAAGTTGGGCACAACTGTTTAATACCATAACTCAGTGCTGGGGGCAGGAGTTAGAGATGGATGGATCCTGATGCCTCTCACTGGCCAGTAAGTCTAGACAGAATGGCAAGTTCCAGGTTGAATAAAAGACTGTATCGCAAAAAAAATTATGTGGAGAGCAATATAGGAAGACACCCAACATCAACCCTGACCTCCACATGGGCATGTAGGCATGCATGTATGCATATATATTGCATATAGACATTCATCCGACACACACACACACACACACACACACACACACACACACACACACAAATATAACATACAGGGTGGCAAAGAAGGAAACTATTGTAGACTTGTTGAAAATTAATTTTCCTCTTGTATGTTGATGATGTAAGTATAGTTTTTGACAAATTATCTGATAAATAAAAAGTCATTTCTTTCTGAGCTTGATGGTGCCAGCCTTGAAGGATACTTTGGAAGCTAAGGGTAGATGATGATGAGTTTGAAGCCATCTGGGGCACCATAGCAAGACCCTGCCTCTAACCAAGCAAACAAGCCATACTCCTGTATTTCTTGGTGTTATCATTTTTCTTACAAAGTCTTTATAAATGGATACTTTCAAAACAATGATTATCATAATGCTTATGTGTGGATACTATAGCCCAGGCTGATGAGTTTTATGACATTTGCAACATTTGACCTTTGTGGGAGGCAAATGTGAAAAGACAATTGTTGAAGGATTTGTTTGGTGGTACTGATTTAACATGCTAAAATTTATCTAACCTTGATCTGAATTTCTGCCTAATTGGGAGGAGATATTGGCCAGTACATATTTACCAGGAAAGTTATAAAACAATTATAGACCATAGTGAAAAAGTTCAGAAGGAAGCATATATGAACAATTAAAATTATAATTATGTAATTTCAAAAGGCTACAAATACTTAAAAATGATGAAAATTTCTCAAAATTCTGCTGATTGTCATGACTCTATTTTTAAATATGTCAAATGATTTTAGTCCATTAAAGAATCCAATTAGATGACAATTCGGGGAGTATTTTTTTCAGAGATTATAGCTAGCCATTTGTTATAATGAATCATTCTGGAATCCTATTTTGGAAGAGGGAGTAATGGGGAAGTCACAGACGCTTAAAAATAATATTTATATTTTCACTTGTGAAGGAATTTTACTTGGAAACATGTTTCTAGGTATGGTGTATGGGTTACACAATTTAATACCTGACTATTATTTTCAGCATTCTTAGCATCTACAATTAAAAACTACAGGGAAGACTAATGCAGCAGCCTACCTTCTGTGTTTTCCAAACATGGCTATTGCATATTTAAAAGAACACACTGTCAATGAAGCCAGTTTAAATAAAATACATTTTGAGATATTCTTACATTTTACTTTAACATCTCAAATTTCTTGCTATTATTTTCAAGAAGAGAAATTGAAGCATTAAAGGAGAAATTTTTCTAGGTAAACTGTAATAAGTAATAACTGATTTAAATTTAACCTACTAAAAGATTAAATCACTCTTAGCTTGTAATATATACTAAACATAGCTTTTTATGATAGCTCTTTTGGGGTTAGGAGAAAATAAGAAGTTCTGTTGCTAAATAGGAAAGGTATATTTATGATGGAAATTCACAATGACTTTTTTATGTATAAATTAGAAATTTCAATAGTAAATTGCCAAACGCAGTGAAAAGACATGGTTCAAAAGTCTATCAGAGGGGGCTGGAGGAGAGATTGCTCAACAGTTAAGAAAACTTGCTGTACAAATATGAATTACTGACTTTGGGTCCCAGAACCCATAAAAATGTACATAGCAGTGTACCCCAGAACCACAGTGATGTGGGTGTCAGAGACAGGGGAATTTCTGGGTCTTGTTTAACACTATACTAGATTTTAGTTGAGTGAAAGACCCTATCTTTTTTTTAAGGTGTATCTTTTCCCCCCAACATCTCCCCCTTTTAGTTCAATGAAAGGCTCTTTTTTATAGCAATAAATACAACATGAAACAATATCAATTCAGCAGCAATTATGAAAATTATAAGGTATAACATAAATCCCCAATGTCCAATCCATATATATTTGGGAACTAATAATAATATTCTATTATCTATCTATCTCGATGAGTTTAAAGTTCTATACCTAATTCAATTTCCATCCTAACTTGCATTACCAACATAAAAATATCTTCTTAGACCTAGAACATCTTTTTAATTCCTAAACAATTTAAGACTTAACTGTGAAACTATATCTAGTCTTCAACTACATCAGAGACCTGAGAAGGATAAATATATCTGAATAAACAGGAAGTGCAGAGCAAACAACTTCCAAAACTAAGAAATGACAGACAGACAACTAGCTGTCTGGACATTCCCCAATTTCTCTATATAGCATTAGAGCATCTATCTTCAGACTTTTGGCCCAGTATCTCTGACAGACATTTTTGAAAAGCAGGAATTATGAAGGAATTGCGCCCCCCCCCATCTTGGCAGAGCTAGACTGTTGACTTACCTGCTTCCAAGTTTTTTCCTTTTCAGACAGTATTTTGTCAGTCGGTGCAAGGGATTTTTCTTGCCCAGTGGCTAGCCTGCCACTAATGTAGCCAACTCCAAATGGAGATTCTTCAATTCTCATCATCTACTTGGAGTAGAATGGTGAGGGGTACTGTCAGGAGCTGAGGTTCACACCTTTAATCCCAACAATTGGGAGGCACATGCCTTTGATTCTAACACTTGGGAGACATAGATAGGCACATAGGATTTACAATGATTTAGTTTGCAAAAGGCAAGCTGGCATGCAAAGTGAATTTCTTTTGTGATCTGAAAATATATACAATTAAAGTTATATTTAATTCTAAAATTTAAAATGTTTTTAAAAAATATCAATTGAAAGATAATACTTTTTATATTGTGAAAAAAAAAACCACCCAATTTGTTCTAGGAAAGATATTACCTGCCAAAAAAGTAACACCTCCGAGTTAGGATTAGGGCAAGTTCTGTTCTTGTCTTTCCAGGAGATTAAAAGCATCCAACTAAAGGGACAACTGGACCACTGAAACTTCTGAAGAAAAGGGACCAGACACCAAAGAAGACAAGACAAGTAGCGCAGATGATCCAGACTCACAGACTGTCTGTTTCTTCAAAAATCTACATCCAGAACAACTTCAAAATAGCTAGCCAAGATGGTCCAGCCTCACAGACTGTTCCAGCCAGGACTTCAGTAAATCTCTGAACTTTCCCACCCAAAGTTCAGCTTCTGACTACAAACTTCTTAGGACATTTAAATAGATGAACACAAAAAGACTGGATAACAAATGTTAACTATTAACTTTCTTAACTATTTTTCTCATTATTTTAAAAAATGTTTATTTATTTATTATTTCTTCAAGTTACATCTCAGTCACAATCCCCTCCCTACTCCCCACTCCGGTCCCACCCTTCCACCCTCTTCCCCCCTCATTCCACCATCTGCTTCCTTTTATTTTTTCTTTCAAGTTTAAGATATTTCTTTTCCCCTCGACAGCTCTCCCTTTCAGTCCAACAAATGGTTCTTTCTCTTATAACAACAAATACAATACAAAACAACAAAAATTACAATTAGGCCACAATTATGAGAATTATAAGGCATAGCATACATTCCCAATGTCCAGTCTATATGTATTTGGCAACTGGTTTTAACATTCTACTATACAACCATCTCCATGAGTTTAAAGAATCTTTGTCATTTAGGGGGAGAGATTAAAAGTTATTAAATGGCCTTGCTAAATAGGTTTTGGAAGTTAGACCCAGGGATTTCTCTCTTTTTCTTTTCTTTATCCTTCTTTCTCTCCTATATAGGTGTGAAAAGACTTGAGAAAAAATGGGATATAGACATAATGTTGGAATGATAAAGAATATGGGTGTCCAAAATAGCTAAATCAATCCTGTACAATAAAAAAACTTCTGGAGGTATCACCAACCCAGATTTCAAGCTGTACTACAGAGCAATAGTAATAAAAACAGCATGGTACTGGTGTAGAAACAGACCAGTGGATCAATAGAATCGAATTGAAGACCCAGAAATGAACTCACACACCTATGGTCACTTAATTTTTGACAAAGAAGCCAAAACTGTACAATAGAAAAAGGACAGCATCTTCAACAAATGGTGCTGGTCCAACTGGATGTCCATTTGTAAAAGAATGAAATTAGACCCATACTTATCACCTTGTACAGAACTTAAGTCCAAGTGGATCAAACACCTTAACATAAGGCTGGACACACCAAATCTACTAGAAGAGAAAGTGGGGAAAACCCTCAAACTCATTGGCACAGGTGACAACTTCCTGAACAGAACACGAACAGCCCAGGATCTAGGACCAACAATCAATAAATGGGACCTCATGAAATTGAAAAGCTTCTGTAAGGCAAAAGACACTGTCATTCAAAAAAAAGAGCAGCCTACAGATTGGGAAAAAATCTTCACCAACCCCACATCTGACAGAGGGCTAATATCCATAATTTATTAAAAAACTCAAGAAATTAAATGCCAAGAAACCAAATAATCCAATCAAAAAATGGGGATCAGAGCTAAACAGAGAATTCACAAAGGAGGAATCCCTAATGGCAGAGGGACACCTGAAGAAATGCTCAGCATCCTTAATCATCAGAGAAATGCAACTCAAGACCACTCTGAGCTTCCATCTCACACCTGTCAGAATGGCTAAGATCAAAAGCTCAAATGACAGCACCTGCTGGCAAGGGTGTGGGGAAAGGGGAACCCTTCTCCATTGCTGGTGGGAGTGCAGGCTTGTGCAACCACTAAGGTGGTCAGTCTGGTGAGATCTTAGAAAACTTGGAATAGCTCTGCTTTGGTACCCAGCCATACCACTTCCAGGTATACATCCAAATGATTCCTCACCAAATCACAAGGAAGTTTCCTCATCTATGTTCATAGCAGCCTTATTTGTATTATCTAGAAACTGGAAACAACCTAGATGTCCCTCAACCAAAGAATGAATTAAAAAAAAAAAAACCACTGTGGTACATTTACACAATGGAATACTACTCAGCCACCAGAAACAAGGAAATCATGCAATTTGTAGCCAAATGGATGAAACTAGAGAAGCTCATCCTGAGTGAGCTAACCCAGACTCAGAAGGATGCACATGACATCTATTCACTTATAGTCGGATTTTAGCCATATAGTACAGGATAACTATATTACAACCAATGCACCAAAGGCAACAAGAACATAGACATTGTCAATGAGACACTTTGCCCTAGTGCTGCTGCCTTGTAAGCCTCTGGTGTATGAGGAGGTTCTTGGACCTCATATGACTGCTGAACTAGAGCAGGGGACTGTTATGGAGGGACAATCTACTCCAGAGGAGTGAGGTGGAAGGGATAGGGGGTAGAGTGTGGGAGGGTGGGACTGGGAGGGGAGGAAAGAGGGCACTGTGATAGAGATGTAACCTGAAGTAATAAATAAATATTTTTAAAAAAAGAAAATGGGTGTCAGAGATGGGGGATTTCTGGGTATTGCTTAACACCATCCTAAATTCTAGTTGAGTGAAAAACCCTATCTTTTTTTTAAAGGTTTATCTTCATAAGATTATCGAATATGTTCTTATATCTTTGTATATTGATACAAAATTAAGATTATATTTGTCTACATCTGTATTGATCTTTGTATATTGATACAAAATTAAGGATAACTCTTTTTATGTATTGTACCTAAATAATGCTTAATAATGAAATATGAAGTTTTGGCCTACTGTTAGCAACTGTCATAAACTGTTTATGATAATTAAGAAATTAAAATTAATAGTCATTCAAGCATGTCATTTTGTTAGGCACTAGGGTAGTCTTTCACAGTTATTTTCTAAGTTAATCAGAAATCAAGTTACTAAGAGACAAGTGACATTTTTTTCCATTCTTATTTGGGCCCCAAAACAGGTTTCCTACATCCCACATCAGCAGGAAGCAATTTTAAGAGAGTGACTCCCCTTTCCCAGAAGGTGAAGTGGGTTATTTTTTTTTCGGTCATTTCATGGGTTAGAGATGTTTGTTGTCATTTAGGGGGATTGGTTACAAGATGTTAAATGATCTTGTTAAACAAGGATTAGGAGTTTAGATCCAGGGATTTCTCTCTTTTTCTTTTCTCTATTATTCCTTCTTTCTTATGTAGGGGGAAAAACTTGAAGAGAAAAAAAAAAGGATATAGACATGATATAGGAATGGTTAAAAAAGGGTATATTATTGAATCTACTCTTATATATTTGTATATTGATACAAAATTTAGGTTAACTCTTTTTAAGGTATTGTACCTATGTAATTCTTAAAAGTGCAATGTGAAGTTCTAGGCCTTTTGATAGCAACTATCACAACCTGTTTAGGATAATTAAGAAATGCAAATTAACAGTCATTCAAACTTGTTGTTTTGTTAGGTACTAGTTTAGTGTATCACCGAGGTTTTCTAAGTTAATCAGAAATCAAGTTGCTAAGAGACAAGCCACATTTGCTTATTCAGATATATGGAGATAGAAAGATCCTTTCTTAAGGGAGTAGGGCAGAGGATTCTAGAGCAGGACACCCGATGTTCTTCTCTAAGACATGTATATGTGTGTAACATTACACATGTGCACACAACACACACACACACACACACACACACACACACACACACACAAGTATATTAGAGTTAATCTGCTTCTGGTTAGGATATAATAAAAGGGACTTCATTTACAATTCCACTTGAAACAACTTTAAAAATTTTTACAAATAGACAAAATATATAAAATGATCATTTTCACAAAACTGAGTTCTGGGCAATTAAAAGCAGTGATCTTTGATATATAGAAAATAATTGAGAACCCTATAATCAGCCATCTTTCTCCTCCCTCAGGTCTGAATTTATGGATACACTTATTATACCAAGCTTTTATGTGAATGTTCATGATCAGAATTCAGGTCCTCATGTTTGTAGGGTAGGCATTTTATCAACTGAACCATCTCCTCCCCCAAACAGTATTTCTTATTCTAAAAACTTTAGCTAGTTAAAGCTACATCAAACATATTGAAGATACATACAAATGAAAAAAACCCAAATCAAAGAGTTAGAGTTTAAATCATAAAGTCTATGCTAAAAGATGCACTGTATTGGATGGATGTAAGACTGGATATTACAGAAACATAAATTAATTAGCTTGAAAACATGAGAGAAGTGATTCAAAATGAATTAGGTAAACAAATATACAAAAAAGACTATGAAAGAAGGATGGAGTATCAGTGCAACTTCATACACTCCAATAAACATGCAATTGGAACTCCAAAGTAAGAGGCAAATCCAAACACATTTGAATAAATAATGCTCAAATATTTCCACACTTTGTTGAGAACACTGAAACTGATCTTAGAAGTACACAAATGCTTGGGGGGGAGGGGACTCTGCAAAATAATATTATTGTAGCATTCCTCTAAAGCAGTGAGAAATGAAAACTATTCAAAGCATTGAGAGAGGCTAGAGACATGGCTCAGGGGTTAAGAATAACTCTGTTTTTGCAGAGGATCTAAGTTTGGCTTCCAGCACCCATATCAGGTAACTCATGATTGCCTGTAACTCTAGCTCTAGGGGATCCAACACCCTCTTCTGGCCTCTGCAAGCACCACATACACATAATTAAAATTTTTGTAAGTTTAAAATAATTGAGTGTGAAGAAGACACATAGAAATGGATGCTAGGAGACAGCTGATTTCTCAACAGAAGCTATCCAAACAAGAAGACAGTGGAACAACATACTGTAAGCACTAGAGGACAAGAAGTGCCTGCTAATGAATAATACTGTATCTAGGAA
This sequence comes from Lophiomys imhausi, assembly GCA_907164525.1. Lineage (NCBI taxonomy): Eukaryota > Metazoa > Chordata > Mammalia > Rodentia > Muridae > Lophiomys > Lophiomys imhausi. Next base: position 10,611,467 of record CAJQZJ010033149.1, read on the forward strand.
AAGCATCTCTAAACAATGAAGACAAGCATGTAATCATCAGGAGACCTCAAAAAAAAACCAGGGAAAAAAAAAAAAAAAAACCATCATACCTGAGGAAAATGGTAGTGAGTGGAAATGAGAAACTGCTCAGGGCAGTGAAAAACTGATTCATAACAATAAACACGAAAGCCTGTATAATAATTTTATTTAGTATTTAAATCTCTCTGAATGACACTTGACTTTCAAAATAACAATATAATGTAGTGTTTATAGAAAGCATGAATCGAGGCGGGCCAAGATGGCGGCGACCTACACTGACGCATTTTGAACGCAGGGGGAAAAAAGAGCCATAAAAAACACAGAGTTATTGGGCACTGTGCAAAAACCGGAGGGGCTAGACCCCCCCACCCCCCGGGAACACTCACAGCTCCCAAGGGACTGTTAAAAGTCCCAGGGCAAGGCTCTCACCCATCTCTCACAGACACGGAGGCCACTAAACCCGGAGTCCAGCCCTGTGGTGAGAAGCCTAGAGAGAAACCAGAAATCGGGTCCATAGCTGTATCCTGGAAAATCCAGACATATTAGGTGTGGAGCCAGACCCTGTCAGCCTCCATGACGATAAACAAAGCCCACAGAATCTGTGCCTGGGCAAACAGGCCCATACTATCAGAACCATTACAGGCTGATAACTCAGAGTGCAACATAGGGAAGTCTGAATTGGGAGCAGTGAAACAATCCTGGTCCATTACTCACAACCTGGGAATAGACTGCACCAGCTCACAGTGCCTCAGGCGATTAAAACCACAGTGACCTTGAAATCCCCTTATAAGCAATGACAGATAGCCAAGTATCTCGTCCCCTGCACCAAATCATCCACTGTGGTTCCAAGAACAGAAAACAGACAGCTAAATGCATCCAATGGCGAAAGGTAAAAAAAAAAAAAAAATAGAAATCAAGGAATTATGACTCCAATAAAGCAGAATCATCCTAGCTCATCCAATTCGGATGACCACACACCAACAGAAACACATGAAAACATTGACAATGCTGCAATAAGGAAAGTGATAGAGTCCCTGCAAGAAGAACTTAAATCTATGAAGGAATTCAAAGAAGCCACAATTCTACAAATCAAAACAAGGAACAACACCATTAAAGAGCTCCAAGCCAAGGTGACAGAGCTTGAACAGGAAAAGGAAAAAGCCATGAAATATTTTCATACAAAAACAAGCAAGCTGGAGAAGGAAATGTACAAAATGAACAAAACCATACAAGACATGAAAATAGAAATAGAAACAATAAAGAAAACACAGTCAGAGTTGAAAGAGGAAGTGGAGAACCAAGGGAAGAGAACAGGAACTACGGATGTGAGTATCAACAATAGGATGCAAGAGATGGAAGACAGGATCTCAGGCATGGAAGATTCAGTGGAAGAAATCAGTACAACATCCAAAGAAAATGAGAAGGCTAAAAAATCTCTCACCCACAACATCCAAGAAATCAAGGACTCAATGAAAAGACGGAACCTAAGAATTATAGGTATAGAGGAAAGAGAGGACTCCCGACTCCAAGGTCCAGGAAATATCTTCAACAAAATCATAGAGGAAAACTTCCCAAAGCTGAAAAAAGAGATGCCAATAAAAATCCAAGAGGCATACAGAACACCAAACAGATTAGACCAGAAAAGAAACTCCTCTCGCCACATAATAATTGAAACAGCAAATGTACAGAACAAAGAAAGAATATTAAAAGCTGTAAGAGAAAAAGGTCAAGTCACATACAATGGCAGACCCATCAGAATTACACCTGACTTCTCCTCAGAAACTTTAAAAGCTAGAAGGGACTGGTCAGATATACTACAAGTCCTGAGAGATCATAGGTGCCCAGCCAGACTACTTTACCCAGCAAAACTCTCTATCAACATAGATGGAGAAAACAAGATATTCCATGATAAAATCAAATTTAAACAATATCTACCCACAAACCCAGCCCTACAGAAAATCCTAGAAGGAAAATCCCAACCCAGAGAAGAAAACTCCACCCAAGAAAACAAAGGGAATAGAACACCCCTCAGCAACTAAACCAAAAGAGGCACAGGACTACCACCAATACCAAACTAATGGGAAATAACAACCCCAGGTCACTAATATCCATCAACATCAATGAACTCAACTCCCCAATAAAACAACATAGGTTTACAGAGTGGATCCGCAAGCAAGACCCTTCCTTATGCTGTATACAAGAGACACATCTAACTACGAAAGATAGACACTGCCTCAGAGTAAAGGGCTGGGAAAAGGTTTTCCAAGCAAATGGACCCAGGAAGCAAGCTGGAGTAGCCATCCTAATATCAAACAAAACAGACTTCCAACTGAAGTTGATGAAGAAAGACAAAGAAGGGCACTATATACTCATTAAAGGGAATATTCATCAAGAGGAAATTTCAATACTGAACATCTATGCCCCAAATACAAAGGCACCTACTTTCGTAAAAGAAACACTTCTAAAACTTAAAGCACACGTCGATCACAACACATTAGTAGTGGGAGACTTCAACACCGCACTCACAGCAAAGGACAGATCATCAAGACAGAAGACAAACAGAGAAATATTGAATCTAACAGAGATCATGAAACAAATGGACCTAACAGATATCTACAGAACGTTTCACCCAAACACAAAGGAATACACCTTTTTCTCAGCACCCCACGGAACCTTCTCCAAAATCGACCACATAATTGGTCACAAGGATAGTCTCAATAGGTACAAGAAAATTGAAATAACACCTTGTATCTTATCAGACCACCACGGAATAAAGCTGGTCTTCAACAGCAAAAGAATCAACAGAAAGCCTACACACACATGGAAATTGAACAGCTCCTTACTGGATGACCGCTGGGTCAGGGAAGAAATAAAGGAGGAAATCAAAGCCTTCTTAAAATCCAACGACAATGAAGACACAACATACCCAAACCTATGGGATACCTTGAAAGCTGTGCTACGAGGAAAGTTCATAGCACTAAGTGCTTTCAAAAAGAAAATTGTGACAGTTTATATTAGTGAACTAACAGCTAAGCTGGGTGAATTGGAAAAAAAAGAAACAAACACTCCCAAGAAGAGCAGAAGAGAGGAAATCATCAAGCTTAGAGCTGAAATCAACAACTTAGAATAAAAAAGAACTATACAAAGAATCAATGAAACCAAGAGTTGGTTCTTTGAGAAAATCAACAAAATAGACAGACCCCTAGCCAAATTAACTAAAAGGCAAAGGGAAAGAACACAAATCAACAAAATCAGAAATGAAAAGGGAAAAATAACAACAGATATTTAGGAGATCCAGAAAATATTCGGGCATTACTTTAAAAATCTATATTCCACTAAATTTGAAAACCTAAGAGAAATAGACAATTTCCACGATAAATTCCACCTACCAAAACTAAATCAAAATTAGATTAAGAGCTTAAACAGCCCAATAACACCTAAGGAAATAGAAACAGTCATTAATAATCTCCCAACCAAAAAAAGCCCAGGGCCAGCTGGCTTTAGCACGGAATTCTACCGGACCTTCAAAGAGGAACTAACACCATTACTTTTCAAACTCTTCCACCACATAGAAACAGAAAGAACACTGCCAAACTCATTCTATGAGGCCACTGTCATTCTGATTCCTAAACCACACAAAGACCCAACAAAGAAAGAGAACTTCAGACCAATCTCCCTCATGAACATAGATGCAAAAATACTTAATAAAATACTAGCAAACCGAATTCAAGAACACATCAAAAGTATCATACACCATGATCAAGTAGGCTTCATCCCTGGAATGCAGGGATGGTTCAATATACGAAAGTCTATCAATGTAATTCACCACATAAACAAGTTGAAAGAAAAAACCACAATAATCTCGCTAGATGCAGAAAAAGCATTTGACAAAATCCAACACCCCTTCATGCTAAAAGTTCTGGAGAGAACGGGCATACAAGGACCATACCTAGAAATAATAAAGGCAATATACAGCCAGCCAGTAGCCAACATCAAATTAAATGGAGAGAAGCTTGAAGCATTTCCTCTAAACTCAGGGACAAGACATGGATGTCCACTTTCATCATATCTCTTCAATATAGTACTTGAAGTCCTTGCTAGAGCAATAAGACAACTAAAGGAGATCAAAGGGATAAAAATTGGAAATGAAGAAGTCAAATTATCCCTTTTCGCAGATGATATGTTAGTATACATAAGCGACCCCAAAAACTCCACCAAAGAACTCTTACAGCTGATAAACAACTTCAGCAAGGTGGCTGGATACAAAATTAACTCAAAAAAAATCAGAAGCCCTTCTTTATACAACAAACAAATATACCAAGAAAGAAATAAGGGAAACAACCCCCTTCACAATAGCCACAAACAACATAAAGTACCTGGGGGGAACTCTAACCAAGCATGTAAAGGACCTATATAACAAGAACTTCAAGCCCCTGAAGAAAGAAATGGAAGAGGCCTTTAGAAGATGGAAAGATCTCCCATGCTCATGGATAGGTAAGATCAACATAATAAAAATGGCTATCCTACCAAAAGCAATATATAGATTCAATGCAATTCCTATCAAAATACCAACACAATTCTTTACAGACCTGGAAAAAGCTATTCTCAACTTCATATGGAACAACAAAAAGCCCAGAAAAGCTAAATCAATCCTGTCCAATGAAAAAACATCTGGAGGTATCACCATCCCAGATTTCAAGCTGTACTACAGAGCAACAGTAATAAAAACAGCATGGTACTGGTATAGAAACAGACCAGTGGATCAATGGAATCGAATTGAAGACCCAAACATGGATCCACACACCTATGGCCAACTAATCTTTGACAAAGAAGCCAAAAACGCACAATGGAAGAAGGACAGCATCTTCAACAAATGGTGCTGGTCCAACTGGATGTCCACTTGCAAAAGAATGAAATTAGACCCATACCTATCACCTTGTACAAAACTAATTCCAAGTGGATCAAAGACCTTAACATAAGGCCAGCCACACTAAAGATACTAGAAGAAAAAGTAGGAGAAACCCTCGAACTCATTGGCACAGGTGACAACTTCCTGAACAGAACACCAACAGCTCAGGACCTGAGATCAACAATCAATAAATGGGACCTCATGAAACTGAAAAGCTTCTGTAAAGCAAAGGACACTGTCATTAGAACAAAACGGCAACCAACAGACTGGGAGAAAATCTTCACCAACCCCACATCTGATAGAGGGCTATTATCTAAAATCTACAAAGAACTCAAGAAACTAAATGCCAAGAAACCAAATAATCCAATCAAAAAATGGGAGATGGAGCTAAATAGAGAATTAACAAAGGAGAAATCCCTAAGGGCTGAGAGACACCTGAAGAAATGTTCAACATCCTTAATCATCAGAGAAATGCAACTCAAGACAACCCTGAGATTCCACCTAACACCTGTTAGAATGGCTAAGATAAAGAGCTCAAATGACAGCGCATGCTGGCGAGGGTGTGGAGAAAGGGGAACCCTACTCCATTGCTGGTGGGAGTGCAGGCTTGTGCAACCACTATGGAGGTCTGTCTGGCGATATCTTAGAAATCTAGGAATAACCTTCCCTCAGGACCCAGCCATACCACTTCTGGGTATACACCCAAAGGACCTCTCACGGAGACATAGGGAAGTCTCCTCATCTATGTTCATAGCAGCCTTATTTGTAATAGCTAGAAATTGGAAACAACCCAGATGTCCCTCAACTGAAGAATGGATTAAAAAACTGTGGTACATGTATACAATGGAATATTACTCAGCTATCAGAAACAATGAAATCATGCAATTTGCAACCAAATGGATGGATCTAGAGGAGCTCATCCTGAGTGAGCTAACCCAATCTCAGAAGGATGCAAATGGCATCTATTCACTTATAGTAGGATTTTGACTATATCGTACAGGATATCTGTACTACAACCAACACACCAAAAGGAACAAGGACATAATTTTTTTTTATCTTTTTCTTTTTCCTTTTCCCTTCTCTTTTTCCTCTCTTTTTTTTGTTGATTTTCTTTGTTTTTGTGGGTTTGTGTGTTTGTTGGTCTTTTTTTTAGTATTCCCCCAGTAGCAATGAGACACCATTCACTGACAGTACTGCCTCGTAGGCCCCCGGTGAATGAAGAGGCTCTTGGCCCTCATATGACTCCTGATCTGTGGTGAGAGAATGTTAGGCAGGGACACTCCACCCCAGAGGAACAAGACGGAAGGGTCAGGGGGTAGAGCATGGGAGGGTGGGGCTGGGAAGCGGGAAAAGAGGACAATATGATAAGGATGTAACCTGAAGCAACAAACAAATAAATTTATTAACTAAAAAAAAAAAAAAAAAAAAAGCAGGGGGCAGGGCTGAAACACTGTGAGTGGAACAGAGGATACAGCCATTCGGCCTGGTTTTGCAGACCTCCAGGTGTAGAGAAGACGTGGAGCTAAGGTAAAATACAAGAGAATTGTGGTATTGGCCCATGCCTTTGACTTCAGTGGAGACGGGGGAGGGGGGGAGCACCGTAGAGTTGGTGGTCTTATGTATTCTGGAGTCATATGGAGCGGGGTGGTGAGGGTGCATACTCTTGGTCCCACCATTCAAGAAGAGTACACCCTTGGTCCCAGCTCCCAGCACACTGGAGACAGAAACGGGCAGATCCCGGAGCTCAGGGTCAGCCTGATGCAGGGCAAACTTTAAATAGAGAAAGACTTCGATCCAGGAGTGGTGGAACACATCTTTGATCCCTTCAGAAGGGAAACACAGGTCCCTGATCCCAATAATTAGAGTTCAGAGACACACACATGGGATTTGGAGGGACCTAGGTTTGGAGGCTACTTACAAAAGGCCTTCTCGATGCAGGCAGATTGTCCTTTGGGATCTCAAAATATATACACTAGAGCTGGTTTAGCTCCAAGGTGACAAAATGATTTCTTCTTTAACCCGGATTGAAAGATAACGCTTTGTATGTTGTGAGAAGGCCAAATTTGCTTCAGGAGAAGTACTACCTAGCCCCCCCATCCCCCCCCAGAAAAAAAAAAAGAGGGCAATTGTCCCAGGGTTGGGATTGGGCAGGACTCTGTTCTTATCATTTCAGGAGAATCGAAGTGTCCATTAGGGGAGCCCGGGGACGGCTGGACAGCGGAATCCTCAGCAGAGAGCAGAATCAGGCGCCAAGGAGGACAAGTGACCCAGTTGATTCTGCCTGGCAGACTTCCTCAATAGCTGCCTCCATCGGGGGCCTGCAACCACCACAGCAATCCAATGTCACTGGGACCGCTCAGCTCTACACAATGCCCCAGCAGGAACCTCAGTGAAGCCTGCAAGATCAGCTTCTGCCTACAAACCCCTTAGGTCATCTAAACAGCTGAGAACAGAAGGACTGAACATAAAAGGAGTGTACTAACATTTTTAATCATTTTTCCCATTTGGGTTGGGGCCCCAAACAGGTATACTACGACCCAAATCAGCAGGAAGTCACTTTAAGAGAGCGACGTCCCAAACCGAGAGGGTGGGGAGGGTGTTTCTCCGCCCTTCTTTTTGGTTATTTGAAGGATAACTGAAAACTCTGTTATGTAGGGGAAGAGACTACAAGCTGATAAATGGTCCTGTCTTAATGGGTTTTGGAGGTTAGCCCCAGGGAATTCCTACTTTTCCTTTTCTGTATCCTTCTTCCTCTCCTATGTAGGAGTGCATAGGCTTGAGAAAAATGAGATATAGACATAGCACAGGAAGGTCCAAGAAGAAGGGGCAGATTATTGAATATGCCCTTATACCTTTGTATATTGATACAAAATTAGTAGTTTATTTGGCTAAAGTGGTATTGACCATTGTTTATTTTGCAAAAATAAAATTGTATTGGATTACATCGGTATTGATCTTTGTATATTGATACAAAATTAAGATTATAGTTGGCCACAATGGTATTGACCCTTGCATATGGACGTAATAGTAAGATTATATTGGGCTACATAGGCATTGATCTTGGTATATTGATACATAATTAAGAGTATATTTAACCACAATTGAATAGATCTTTGTATATTGATACAAATTTAAAGGTAACTCTTCCTAATGGTATCATACCTAGAGATACTTAAAAATAAAATGTGAAGCTCTGACCTCTTGATACCAACCGTCTAAAACGGTCTAGGATAGTTAAAACAAACTCCTAGTCATGCAAACATGTCACTTTGTTAGCTACTATGACAGTCTATCACAGATATTCTCTAAACTGCCCAGTAATAAAGTTGCTAAGAGACAAGCAACATTTGCTTATCTAAATACAAGAGATGGATAGGGCATCTTCAAAAACCCCTAGAGATCTGCAGAATATGACATTCAAAGATGTTATCTTAAATCAAGATTTTTTTTGATATCGAGACATATCAGCACCTGACAGCACCCCCTATTCTACTCCAAGTAGAAGATAAGCATCGAAGAACCTCCACTGTAAGATGGTTGAATTAGTGGCAAGCCTATCTCTTGGCATGAAAAAAACCCTTGCACCAACTGCAGACAGACTGCTGTCCAAAAAGGACAAAACTTTGTATCAGGGAAGTCGACAGCCTAACTCTGCCAAGACAGGGTAGGTAAGTCCTTCATAATCCCTGCTCTACAACAAATGTCTGTCATAGAAACAGGACCCAAAGGCTGAAGACTGATGCAGGAATGTATGGAGAGAAAATGGGAACTGTCCAGGCAGTCATTGGTATGTCCTTTCTCAGTTTTGGAAGCTGCAGGCCCTGCACTTCCTATATAAGCAAATATATTTTCCCTCTCAGGTCTCTGAGGTGGTTGAAGAATAGACAGCTAGAGTCTCATAGTTAAATTTTGAACTGTTTAGGAATCAAGAGGGTGTTACAGATCTAAGAAGATACTCTTAAAAGTGTGTTGCAAGATAGTATGAATGTTGAGTCACATATAGACCTTTAAACTCATGGAGTTGGTTAGATAGTAGAATGTTAAAGTCAGAGGCCAAATATGTATAAACTGGACATTGTGAAGGTATACTGGGCCATTTAACTTTCATAAATGTGGCATATTTATATCTATTGTTTTGTATAATACTTACTGTTATAAGAGAAGGAACCATCTGTTGAACTGAAAGGAGAAACTTCTGAGGGGAAGAGGGTGGAAGGGCAGGATAGGAAGGGGGAATAGGGACGGGTTTGTTACTGAGATGTAACTTGAAGATAAAAAAATAAAGTTAAAAAAAAAAAAGAAAGCATGAATCGAGCCAGACATGATGGTGCACGCCTTTAATTCCAGCACTTGGGAAGCAGAGACATATGGATCTCTGTATGTTCGAGGGCAGCCTGAGCCTGGTCTATAAAGTGAGTCCAGGACAGCCAGGCCTATTACACGAGAAATGCTGTCTCAAAAAACCAAAGGGAAAAAAAAAAGTGTGAATCTACAATGTGTGGCAACATTCAAAGGTCAGGAAGGAAGACATGGAATTACAAATCTCTAGTGCTGTGCATGAGTTGATGTGAGCTGTGTGGGTGAGTTAATAATCATGCTTTAAATATAAACAAGACAACCACTATAATGAAAAATTGTGGCTAATAGATTAACAAAGAAAATAGAAAACTTACAAACATCTCCAAAGTAGAAATAAACCAGTGAGCAAGTAAATTGGATATACAAACTGTATGTATATATGTATGTATATATATTATATACTAATATCTATATATACTTAATTATATATGCTAATATTTAGATACATACATATAGATATATACTAGTATTAGAAGTGTCTATTAATAACAAGAAAAGAGCCACTGAAACATACAAGTGCAAAGATAAATCAGAAGATGATTATGCTGATTAAAATGGAGACATATGTAGAATTTCTTTACAGGTCCTTGAGCATACTAGGAGGGTGTTGAACTGAGCTACATCCCTAGCTCTCCCTAGTACTCTTATTTTTAATTTAATTTAAAAATAAGTATGTAAAGCAATAGGTTTAATTATGGCATTTTCACATGCATTTAGCTTAAGTTGACTATCTGCTCCTCCCCCACATCTCCTTCACCTCCATCCCTACTAGTACCCTTCACCCTCAGTTTCTGTCTTATGGGTTCATATCACATGCATTCAATTACCTTTTCATACCTATCTCCTAATACCTCTTTGTTCATGTTTCATGGGCCCCTTTCCATCTTCCTGGCTTTTACTTATATTCACATATATAAAGACATATATATATATATATATATATATATATATATATATATATATA
>CAJQZJ010033149.1:10625048-10648699 GCA_907164525.1 Lophiomys imhausi
ACACACACACACACACACACACACACACACACACACACACACACACACACACCTTATGAAATAATAGGTTTCCAAATAATCTTTTAAAGCACCATCACCATCAGTGTTACTTATCTCTCCTTGTCCCCTATACTGTCCTGCTGTATCATCCCTGTCCTTACTTAAATCTCCATCATTATTTCTCTTTCCCCACTTCATGTAACTTTTTTGTAAACTATCCTGCACACCCTTAAGAACTTTCTTCTATCCACAAATGCTCTCTAACTCTAGAAATTTATCTCAGATCATCTTGCTTGTGAGATATGATGGTTAATACTGATTCTCAACTTCAAAAAGATCTAGAAGCACCTGGGGGAGGCATTACCTTGAGTAGGTTAACTGAATTGGGAAAATTTGCCTACTGTGGGTGGCACCATTCCCTGGGTTGAGGTACTAGATGGAATAAAAAGGAAGAAGCAAGCTGAGCACAAGAATTCATCTAACTCTGCCTCCTGACTAGATTCACTTCAAGCTCCTATGCCTTGACTCCTCTACCATGTTGACTGTACACTCAAACTGTGAACTAAAATACATCCTTCTTCCTTAAGTTGCTTTCATTGGGATATTTTATTACAGCAGCAAAAAAAAAAAAAAAAAAAACTAACGAAAGCCAAGTGTAGTAGCACATTCCTTTAATCTCAGCACTCCAGAGGCAGAGTCAGGCAGATTTCTGTGAGCTCAAGGTCAGCTTGGTCTACAAAGTGAGTTCCAGGACAACCAGGGCTACACAGAGAAACCCTATCTCAAAAAATAGAAAAAGAAGAAGAAAAGTAACTAAGATGCCACTGAGCCATCTTCCCAGTTCCACACCTGTCTCCTTTCTACTTTTACCACAACTAACAGCTAATATTTATGAGGAGCTCCCATGGCAGGAGGTATTATAAAATTTGCCTGTATCATTTCAGTATAACAGCTCTGCATGGTGAATAACTTTTTTTTTAATCTCATTTTTGATAGGTGTGGTGGCTGAGGATTCTCTAACATACCGATTGTAAGTGACATAGCCAGGAAGACCAATCTTGAATATTAGACCATAAGAGAACCCTCCCCTTTCCTGGCTGAGGACTACATGTAGTGCCACTGGTGCACACTTGTTATAATTTCAATCTCCATGTGGTCCAGGAAATATGACTCAGAGAATAACAAATGAGCACCAATGTGTGGTATAGATTCACTTTATTCTCAAACCTTTAAATGCTTGTAATTCATTCTTCCAATAAAAGTCAAATTAATTAAGGGCTGAAGAGGTATCTCAGTGGTTATAGTAGTTGATGCTTTTACAGACAATTCAGGTTCAAATCACAGCATTCACATAGCAGCTCACGACTGTCTGTAACTCCAGTTCCAGGGTTCTGATGCCCTCTTCTGACCTTTACAGGCACCAGCCATGCACATGTGCTGCACTTACATATATGCATAACAGACACTCACACACATAAATAAACCTAAATAAATCATTTAAAAGCTCACATTAACTTACTGTTTATGCATGTCTATTGCTTTTTCTACCCAGGTGATTTGCTGTTCTCTAGTTAATTGTGGTCATCTTGAAAGACCATAGTACTGTAAATAAGAAAAACCATTGAGTTGCTCTATGTGATAACAAAACCAAAACCAAACCAATAAAAGTAACATGTAGCCCCACATAAATGAATGAATGAATGAATGAACAGCCATGGTGAAGCCCACTGTGCTCCTGTTGAAAATAATGGGAAAAGATTTTGCATTGTCTCATTTCTTAGAAATACACAATAAGGAATTTCACCTGTGGGATTTAGAAGGTAATGAGGAGGAATACAGGAGCATATGTTTCTCCTTCCATCTCCCCAGGTTCATATTCGATCTCATACTACTCTACTCCTTTTTGGGGGTTTCAGTTGCTCTTTACACACACCTACTCTTTCTCTCTCAGGTCTTCTGTTGATATATTCCCCCTCTTCTCAGTGTCTGAATTTTCCATGCTCTTCACTTATTGTCTCAGTAAATTCTAGAAAATTTCCAAAGTACAACTCAAGCCTTCCTTGTTCAGAAAGGGCAGTCACATTTTCATCACACTTGCATAGTTACTGGTTTAATAATTGTCAGATTTCTGGGAGAGAAGCTTCTTGAAGAGTAGGACCTTTTTAAAAAAATATTTATTTATTACTTCAGGTTACATCTCCATCAAAGTGTCCCCTTTCCACTCCTCCCAGTTCCGCCTTCCTACCCTCTACCCCCTATCCCTTCCATCCCACTCTGGAGTTGAGTCTCCCTACATATCTGTCCCCCACCCCAGTTCAGCAGTCATATGTGGGCCAAGAGCCTTCTCATACCCTGGGGGCCTACAGGGCAGCACCACTAGGGCAGAGTGTCTCATTGATAGGACACAAAGTCTATAACCCTGTTCCCCTTGGTGCATTGGTTGTAGTATAGTTATCCTGTACTATTTGGCTAAAATCCAATTATAAGTGAATAGATGCCATGTACATCCTTCTGAGTCTGGGTTAGCTCACTCAGGATGAGCTTCTCTAGTTCCATCTATTTGGCTGCAAATTACATGATTTCCTTGTTTCTGATAGCTGAGTAGTATTCCATTGTGTAGATGTGCCACAGTTTTTTAATCCATTCCTTGGTTGAGGGACATCTGGGTTGTTTCCAGTTTCTAGCTATTAAAAATAAGGCTGCTATGAACATAGATGAGGTAACTTCCTTGTGATTTGGTGAGGAATCATTTGGATGTATACCCAGAAGTGGTATGGCTAGTCTTTAGGTAGAGCTATTCCAAGTTTTCTAAGATATTGCCAGGCTGACCTCTATAGTGGTTGTACAAGCTAGCTTGCACTCCCACCAGCAATGAAGGAGTGTGAAAAGTAGGACCTTCTTTCTTGTCATTCTTACCATTGTGTCCCCATGTCAGATGCAATAATTGATGGGTTGAGTGTGAATGGATTTATTAACTCAACAGGGATGGTGACTGCCAGGTGCTGCAAAGCTAGAAAGTCAACTGCCTTTAAGGAAGTGGTACTTGGTACTGGTATAGAAACAGACCAGTTGATCAATGGAATCGAATTGAAGACCCAGAAATAAACCCACACACCTATGGTCACTTAATTTTTGACAAAGAAGCCAAAACCATACAATGGAAAAGGGACAGCATCTTCAACAAATGGTGCTGGTCTAAGTGGATGTCGACATGTAAAAGCATGAAATTAGACCCATACATATCACCTTGCACAAAACTTAAGTCCAAGTGGATCAAAGACCTTAACATAAAGCCTGACACACTAAATATAATAGAAGAGTAAGTGGGGAAAAGCCTTGAACTCATTGGCACAGGTGACAACTTCCTGAACAGAACACCAACAGCCCAGGCTGTAAGACCAACAATCAATAAATGGGACCTCATGAAACTGAAAAGCTTCTGTAAGGCAAAGGACACTGCCATTCGAACAAACTGACAACCTACAGCTTGGGTAAAGATCTTTACCAACCCCACATCTGACTTGGGGATAATATCTATAATTCACAAAGAACTCAAGAAATTAAATGCCAAATAATCCAATCAAAAAACGGAAACAGAGCTAAACCAAGAATTCACAAAGGAGGAATCTCTAATGGCTGAGAGTCACATGACTAAATGCTCAATATTCTTAATCATCAGAGAAATGGAACTCAACACGACTCTGAGATTCCATCTCACACCTTCAGAATGGCTAAGATCAAAAACTCAAATGATAGCACACGCTGACGAGGTTGTGGAGAAAGGGGAACACTCCTCCATTGTTGGTGGGAGTGAAAACTTGTACAACCACTATGGAAATCAGTCTGGTGATATCTTAGAAAACTTGAAATAGCTCTACCTCAAAATCCAGCCATACCACTTCTGGGTATCCACCCAAATGATTCCTCACCAAACCACAAGGACATATCATCATCTGTGTTCATACCAGCATTATTTATAATAGCTAGAAACTGAAAACAACCCAGATGTCCCTCAACTGACAAAAAAAAAATTGTGGTACATTTGCACAGTGGAATACTACTCAGCTATCAGAAACAAGGATATCATGTAATTTGCAGTCAAATGGAAGGAACTAGAGAAGCTCATCCTGAGTGAGCTAACCCAAACTTAGAAAGATGCACATGACATCTACTCGCTTATAATTGAATTTTAGCCATATAGTATAGGATAACTATCCTAGAACCAACACACCAAAAAGATCAGGAACATAGACTTTGTTACCTACCAAGGGACAATTTGCCCTAGGGGTGCTACCATGTAGGCCCCCAGTGCAAGAGGAAGCTCTTAGCCCTCATATGATTGTTGAGCTGAGAGGGGCTGATATGTAGGGCCACTCCACATTGGAGGAGTGGGACTGGTGGGAGAGGGAGGAGAGGGTGGGAGGGTGGATCTGGGAGGGGTAGAGGTACTGTGATGGAGATGTAACTTGAAGTAATAAATAAATATTTTAAAAAAGAGAAACTGGTACTCTGCTGGAAGAGAGCCCAAATGATGTGATAAGAAAGTGGGGCTAAGACATTGGGGATCCAGGAAGGAAGCACATGACAGCATCTGGGAGGGGGGGGGTCAGCAAACATTCAGAGTTCTGGAGAGCTAGAATGATGGCAGGGGAGAGGGGTTCAGAAGGGAAGATCAGTGGATGAAGCACATGAGATGTGGCTGATGGCATCGTGTAAATACAGGTAGAATTTACAGAACCAGAAATTTATGGTAGCCTCAGACTGGAAGAGAAGAGGGGAGGTGGGAAGGGTGATACCTCTGCAAACATTCTCTCATCAAGGTCACACATCCTAGGAGGTCTATAACATTCACAAGACTCCCCATACATCTTTCTCTCAGCTGTATATGGAGCAGTGATCTGATGGTCCCCACTTTCCTGCCTTCTGAAGTCTTTTACTAATGTTTGAGGCATTCAATTCCCACCCCTCCCCTGTGTTGTTCTAATAAAACTGCAAAGGTCAGAAATTGGTCCATGGTGATATGAAAAGCACTCAGGAAACAAGAAAGCAATCAAGTTAAGACAGTGGGTGACAGCACAGAATTTCCTACACATTAGAAGTTAATTTAAGGCTTCTATATGAAACCCCCCAAAGGTCCCCATAATAAATTCTCATTCTCTCTTCCACAGCCACTCCTCTTTTCCTATCCAAATTTTTCTGGACTTCAAAGTCTCCCTGAGCCCCAGAGGTGCTCTCTGGCCATTATCAGCACAGCCAGTGTGGGAACAAGCAGATTTAGAGTCCCTCCTCTCCCATTTCACAAGGAGACTGCCTGTCAACTTGGGTCACTGTCCCCTACATGAAGACACATTTTAAAAATACTCTAAGCCAATGACTTTGGACATTATGGTCTCTTGGTAATACAGAATAATAAATTTTTAAATTCAGCAATGACAAATAACCCTTTGCAAGTTATTAATACTTTGTAAAGCAAGAATCCAATTCTTGGTCTGGCTTTTTTTTTTTTTGCTCCCCGTCCTATTGTTCTGTCCTCCTCTTTCTCTTTTTTTTTTTGCTGTCCTCTGCTTCAGTCTGTCTTTTCTCAGACCCCACAGCTCTATAATTTGGTTCTGATGGTTCAAATCTTGTTCCCAATTAAGTTTGCTCACTTACTTTGAGAATGCTTTTGAATTTCCCAATGAGATATTTTTTAAAGGCAGGGAACTGTTTTGTTGCAACTGTTGTGGCCTTGCTTCAAAGATTTCTTTTATCATGGAGTCAGAGTTTATTATTTATAATTTTTCTCTTTTTTGGGCCCAGTTTTCTTTGAAACGTGTGTTTATAGATATCTTGTACTACTTTTATCTAGCAGCTTCCTCCTCTTTTGTTTTTCTCTTCATTTCCCCTTGTCTCCGGAGTTGATTTTTCTCATGGGTAAGGTTTTATATTATGTGGAGAAAATAAAGCATTTCTGCCCATCCATTGGAATCTCTACCACACAGCTATGAATAGAAATAATCAGTGCATCCAAGAAGGTTCTTCTGTGTAACGTGGCTTAAAAACAAAACAAAACTTGACAGTGAACATGCAAACGGAAGTTCTTCACAGAAGCATCTATCGGTTTCCTATGCAGAGGAGCTGCCAGTTGCATCACACATCACGCGTAGCTCGTTTCCGCGACTGACGTGTTATTTACTTGCTGGCCGTCTTGTCTGAGTTCTGTGTAAGCGTGAGTTCAAGTGTACGTTCTGTCGTTCTGTCTGTTTAAGCTGAATCTGCCCGCCAGTCTTCCTTTCTCCGTCGCTTCCTCCAGAGTTTAGCACTTGCTCTGTTAAGCGGGGCGTCACGTCACTAGCACTTTGCTGCAACTTCTTATCTCTGTGTGTTTTACAGCCTTCCAGCAGAAGGGAGCCCGTCTGCTTTGACATCCCTCAAGGCAGGGCGGACAGGAGCTCCAAATGCCTAACAGATGTCATGCTGAATCTCGGGGAGACTCCATGACTGACTCGGAGCTCTAGCGAGGGTGACTTTTGCCAGGTTTCCTTTCACACTTGCAATGGAGAAATGGATGGAGCACCAGTAAGGAGAGGAGGACAATAACAATAAACAGATCCAGGTTGAAAGCAGTAATAACCAAAACAATATCTGGTCTCCTTGACAGTCCTTTCCTTCCAGCGCCAGGTTACAAATCACTTTCTGTTTCCTTCTCCCCTAGTTCACACACACATAACACAGAGATAAAGGAGCTGAAGTCGTGCCCAGTGTGAGTTATTGTCCTAGGAATTAGTTGGATAAGAGACAGGAGGAAAATAACTCAGAGTCATCTTGGAGGAAGTTATCAAGAGATGGGTGAGTGTGTTAGGCCTGGGATATGAAAAGGAAGGACAATTTCATCTTCTATTCCCTTCTAATCACAAGCACTTGCCGCCTCAAAATCAGGTCCTGATTGCAATGGATGCCAGGGGTATATTTTCTGTGTTCAAAGCAGAATCCATCATCTCCACTCCTGCTTCCCAACCTAATCTAATCCATTGTGATCATTTCTTTCTCTCTCTGAATTTCCTTACTCTCCATGTCTTTAGATACTTTCAGAAGCTTAGTGTTATGAAAATATACAAACTAGCTTCTCCAACCATCCAATCTCTGTGGAGGGTTGTGTTAGGACCACAGAGAGCAATAAGTAAGGGTGCTGCCCGGCAAATGAGGGAGATAGTAGTACAACTGGACAAAGGGAAATGAGACAAGTGGAGGTGCGGGGCTCTCTTGTTATGGAGAAGTAGAGAAGCTAGACTGGAACCTATCGGCAAAAGGTCTGTAGAAGTGCCATCTGAGTTGAATTTGCCAAGGATGGACACCCAAGGATGCAATGTGAGAAATCAGGGCATTTAATAAAACAGTGAGGAATTCTTGGTCAAAGTATAGAGTCTCCAGAGCATGTGTGCTTGAGGGACTTCGTGGGTAGATATATAGGTAACTTTCCTTATTCTACAGGAGAGAGGGACCTGCCCATAGAGTTTTAAGCTAGGGAAACAAACATGTTTCCCCTATGGTTGATGACTTGTGGAAACTGGGGAGGACAGGGAGCCTACTGGGCCTATCCCAGAAAGGGAGACCCTGGCATTAGATGCCAGGATGATCATGCCTCAGCAAGAGTGCCAGATAGAATTGAGCAGGGCTGGAGAGCAAATAATTGTGATATGGTACTAATGAGAAAAACACATTAGTGACAGATCACTGACCTGCTAAACATGGAACAAAGATCACAAGATGGTCAGTGATGTTCCAGAGTTTACCAAGTTAAACCCAAAGAATGAGATTTGGATACATCAGGGCTGTGGGGATGACGTAGTAGATAAGGCTCTCACTGTATGAGGACAGTAGCCTGCATCTTCAGCACCCATGTAAACATCTAGCAGGTGCAGCTTCCTACCTGGAACCTCAGCACTCAGGAGGAGATAGGGGATTCTTAGGGCAAGCTGGATTTGGTGAACATGTGGTGGTCTGAGTTTAATGTCAAGGGTCTTCCTCCATCACTCATCACTTTATTTTCGGAGGCAGAGTCTCTCTCTCACTTGAACTTATGTGTGACATTATCAGAGACTTGGATTCTGTCATTCACATTCTTTGCTCTACTCTCACCTAACATGTATGGAATACTGTACATAACAATTATGTAGTAAAGCTTTTTCAAGCCAAAGGTTTCCAATTTCATCTTAGTTTCTCCATTTTCATGAAATAAAATGGATAATTAGAATATTTGAATGTTAATAAGTTATAGTTAGAATATTTAGGCAAACAATTCAAATAAAAGTATCTATGTTGGCTACGATATCTGCCCACTGCTAAGTAAAATCTCATGATAATATTAACTTAAATAAGATTTACTAATTGAGTAAAGGAAAACACATATAAAGTTTTATAGTACAAAATATTATATTCATCAATAAATTGTGGTTGTATTTGGCACATCTCAAAGAGACCAGTGGATTATAAAGATATTATTGATAAGATTCTATAAGCCTATATCCTGCTATTAATTTTTATACCAAATTCTTATTGGCTTTAATGGGAATTATGATTTTTAAAAGAAGAATATAACTTCATAAAAGGTTTAAGTGGGTTTGGTTTTAGGTTCTATAGTGAGGTATGTGTGGGTACAAGTAGAGAAAATTGCCCTTGGACATATTTATAGGCCATATGTATTTATTTACTGAGAGACATTTGAGTAAAACCTCCCCTCAAAGACCATAAGTTGAAACATAACATGAAGGCTTGCATCATTCCTAAAAGTGATTACCATTTAGGGTATTTATATGATAATTGTCTTTGAGCGATGAGGAGTATATTTATTTAATTTTTTTTAAAGAATTATATTTCTATTTACACAGTCCTTAAGGATTGGCTATCATTGCAATGACCAAAGCACAAGAGGTGAGACACATTGCGTGAGTTCCTTTCATGTGCAGTTGAGTTAAACTTCTTCCCAATAGCTTGTTTACCATTCAGCCAAATCTCGAGTCTCCGGATTCTGTGTTGCATTCAGGACTTGACATTAGCACCAATTCTATTTTTTGGTTAGTAGTCTTATCTTCTCTCTTAGACTACAAGGTCCTTTAGAAATATGAAAACTTATCTTTCTATAGTACTGAACATGTATCAGATCAAGGGGTAGGGGAGAGAGAGACGAGGGAAAGAAGAAGGGAGGGAGAGATAGATAGATAGATAGATAGATATCTCCCAGGATAGTAAGTCATAGATGAGATAGGAATAGGAAGTATCTAAAACTTCGATGTTGTTGGAAGAGTGATTTTGGTAGAGAAAACACAGACTGCCATTGGTTCACAGACAGGAGAATGTTACCATGCTAACATGTACTAGCAATAGATTAGAAATTCACAAAATATCATGTTTGTGAATCTGGCCAAATGTAATGGCTGAGGTAGGACCTGAACGCCTGGTATCTTGCAGTTCTGTGCACATTCTGTCCCTACATGATAGTTATCAACACACAGGAAGGATTTTGTTGTTGTTGAGTTAATGAAAAGGAAGTAATCATCCTTGCTGTGTTTCATGATAAAGTTAATGCTAAATGACTCACTAAAGTATCTGCATGTTTTCCAAAGATGCCAGCTTGGAGGTGTGAATTGGAGAGGTTTGAGGAAAGGCCAGGACACACTGTTACTCTGTTTTTCTTGTGCCAATGTACTTGAAAGAAACAAATGCAGACACCATTTAGCCCATACAAATAAGGTCTTGTAAAGAGTGAAGGGGACAAGGTTGTTGAAAAACTAATTTGAAGGCTTTGAAAGTGTGGGGTTGATTGCTATGTGTTCTGTTAAACTCAGCTCTGTTTTGTAGGTACCAACCCGGGAACATTCAAGTACCATGTGGATTGGGGGGCACAAATGGCCCATTCTCCATGTTCACTGCTCCATCATTAACCTTCCTGCTCAGTCCTGGAAATGAAAAACCCAGTGTCCTCCATCTGCTCCACGTTATTTATGATGATGCCTCTAATTATGTTCAATTGAGTTGCTGTCGATGATTAAAGGTAATAAGTAATAATAACTTGGCCTCATCATTACCACCATTATTATTAGCTCATTGATTGCAATAATTTCTAAAATTACCCCTTGGAATAAAATATGCTAAGCACCTGGTTTATCCTTTCTTTCTGTCTTTCTTTTGGAACATCTGCTGTAAATGTGTGATAGTAGAGGACTGAACGTGTCTTGATCTGAAAGGAAAGCAAAAACGATGCTGACATTGGGGAGTCTTGTCTGTACTGGAATGGATGTGTTGTGAGAAGCTGAGAGGAGGAAATAGTCATTATCAAGTTCAATGCTAGGATGACAGGGCTCCTACGAAAGGGGGATAGGGGCTAACCCTAGCTGTTCCATGGCTACTGCACTGTTTACTCCTTCTTTTCAACAGTTCTCTTCTAAACTGTGGTCCTGATATTTTCCATAATAGTTGTGACTTTCCTGGTCTCTGAATATATGGTAGTTGGGGAAAGTGATGACAGGAAACAAGACAAAGTAATAAATGAAGGTGGAAATATATCCTTTGAAGAAAGCCTCTTCATAACAACATATCCTTACTTTTGCACCCCAAATTCCACCACTTTCATCCTTTGTAGTTAAGTAGTAAAGTAATTACATAGTCTTCTCACAGCACTTATTTGTGGGTAAGAGTCTGATACTGGGGATTTCACTGGCTTATATATATATACATACACACACACACACACACACTCATACTTGGATACACTCATACTCATGCACATAGTCACACACACAGGCAAACATACACACATGTGCAGATACATACACACATTGACACACACACTCATACCCAGACACACTCACAAATATAGTCACACACATACACACACTTGCACACACATATACACACATGCATACATACACAATCATTCACACAAACACCACATATTTACATTTCATACATAGAGCAGGAAATTAATCCAAATGAATCTAACGGTTTCTTATCAGAACAAACACAAATTAAATCTAGGAAATGGAAATAAAAGACTGTGATGAGACATAAATTCTGAATTAGGTGTTTTCATTCTTTTATTTTATTCTATTTTGTTTGGGTAGGTCTTGTATATGTTAGGCAAGTATTCAATTTCTGCCCTCTATTCCAAACCCAATTTTCTCAATGAGACAAGAAAATGCAAGATATTTTTAGCAGCTGTGATTAAAACAACTTAATATTCACTGAATTTGATCGAAGTAACTATAGATCTTAATCTTTTTTTCTCTTTGTGTAATCAAAGTGAGGAAAGCTGAACTTATCTTTGGATCCTTTAAATTTCAGTCTCTGCCTTTTCTCTCTGCTTTGAGTAGGCCTTAGTTGCCTGAATGAGCACAAAGATTTGAACTACACTGATCACATCTGGGCAGCCCCCTGATCCTGTGCCATGGTCTGACAGCCTTTTTAGGGGCTTTCCATAAAAACCTTCTGATTGAATTCACAGAAACCTGGGAATATATATGTCATTGGAATTAAAGTATCTGTAGAACTTCTATGTGACTCCAGGGCTATGACTTGGCCTTGGCACACAGTCCCTTTAATACCCTCAGAGTCCCTGGAGAATGTCATATTTCAGGAAAGGGTTCGAGTCACATTGTGTCATTAACTTTATGGAGTGTTGTGGAATAACATTTAGTTTGATTCTGATAGAATAAAGGTGCAAAGCCACATGCATAATTTAAAATAAAAATCCTTCCTCTGGTACCAAATAAATGCATGCCAGGTGTGAAAAGAGAACCAAAATGGTCTCCAAGGATGCTGAAGGATGTTGGGCTTTCTCCATCAGCTACTCCCATCCTCTAGGGCAGTCAAAGAAGATGTTACCTATTTTCATCATTTCATCTGATGAGGTCCCTAGGGTTCTCTTCAATATTCTCTCTCCTTCAATATCTTTGCCCTCTCTTTCTCCATCATAAGTACTCTCAAATGTGAATGTTTGGAGGCTCAGTTTGCATTGTCTTACCCTCTTTGTTGCACTATGATCCAGAAAGGAGAATATAAGTATTCATATAAGCATTTGGGGTAGGGTGTTTACTATATTCTTTCCAGTAGAGTTTATGTCCTATCTTACTAGTTAAATGTGAAAAGACTCATCAAAACACTGAAACGATAAACAAACAAATTCAACTGAAATGATAAACAAACTTCAAATTCAACAATGAAATATCTGAAAAGAAATTTTTTATAAGGACTTTATTTTTTTTCAAGTTACATCTCAGTCGCAAACCCTTCCCTATTCCCCCTTCCTGTCCCACCCTTCCACCCTCTTCACCCCCCAAAAGCTTCTCTTTTCATTCCAACAAATGGTTCTTTCTCTTATAACAGTAAATTCTATACAAAACAGCAGAATTAAATATGCCACATTTATGAGAGTTAAATGGCCCAGTATACCTTCCCAAT
Organism: Lophiomys imhausi; assembly: GCA_907164525.1. NCBI lineage: Eukaryota > Metazoa > Chordata > Mammalia > Rodentia > Muridae > Lophiomys > Lophiomys imhausi. Next base: position 10,637,484 of record CAJQZJ010033149.1, read on the forward strand.
GTCCAGTTCATACATATTTGGCCCCTGACTTTAACCTTCTACCTTCTAACCATCTCCATGAGTTTAAAGTTCTATAACTGACTTAGCTTTCATACTAACTTGCATCACTATTATAACCATCTTCTTAGATCTAGAATGCCTTCTTGATTCCTAAACAACTCAAAATTTAGCTATGAGACTCAAGCTGTCTATTCTTCAACCACCTCAGAGAGCTGAGAAGGATAAATATCTCTGATTGTATAGGAAGTGCAGGGCCTGCAGCTTCCAATACTAAGAAATGACAAACCAGTGACTACCTGGACAGTTCCCATTTTCTCTCCATACATTCCAGCATCAGTCTTCAGCCTTTTGGTCCTGTTTCTCTGACAGACATTTATTGTAGAGCAGGGATTGTGAAGGACTAACCTACCCTGTCTTGGCAGAGCTAGGCTGTCGACTTTGTCCTTTTTGGACAGCAGTCTGTCTGCAGTTGAAGCAAGGAGTTTTTACATGCCAAGAGATAGGCTTGCCACTAATTCAACCATCTCACACTGGAGATTCTTCGATGCTTTTCTTCTACTTGGAGTAGAATAGGGGGTGCTGTCAGGAGCTGATATGTCACGATATCAAAAAAAATCTTAATTTAAGACCACATCTTTGAATGCCATATTCTGCAGATCTCTTGGGGTTTTTGAAGATGCCCTATCTATCTCTTTTATTTAGATAAGCAAATGTTGCTTGTCTCTTAACAACTTGATTACTGAGTAGCTTAGAGAATATCTGTGATAGACTGTCTTCGTAGCTAACAAGGTGACATGCATGCATGACTAGGAGTTTGTTTTTCTTAACTATCCTAAACAGTTTAAGATGGTTGGTATCAAGAGGCCAGAGCTTCACATTTCATTTTTAAGTATCTCTAGGTACGATACCATTAGGAAGCGATACCTTAAATTTTGTATCAATATACAAAGATCTATTCAAATGTGGCTAAATATACTCTTAATTTTGTATCAATATACAAAGATCAATGCCTATGTGGCCCAATACAATCTTAATATTGCGTCCATATACAAGGGTCAATACCATTGTGGCCAACTATAATCTTAATTTTGTATCAATATACAAATATCAATACTGACGTAGACCAATACAATCTTATTTTTGCACAATAAACAATGGTCAATACCACTTTATCCAAATATACTATTAATTTTGTATCAATGTACAAGGGTATAAGGGCATATTCAATAATGTGACCTTTCTTCTTGATCCTTCCTGTGCTGTCTATGTCTCGATTTTTCTCAAGTCCATGCATTAATACATAGGAGATAAAGGATACAGAAAAGGGAAAGAAGGAATACCCTGGGTCTAACCTCCAAAACCCATTAAACAGGACCATTTAACAACTTGTAATCTCTTCACCTAAATAACAGAGTTTTCAGTTGTCCTTCAAATAACCGAAAAAAGGGAGGGGGCGGAGAAACACCCTCCCCATCCTCTGGGTATGGGACGTCGCTCTCTTAAAATGACTTCCTGCTGATTTGGGTCGTAGTAAACCTGTTTGGGGCCCAAACCAAAATGGAAAAATGGTTAAAAATGTTAATACAATCCTTTTATGTTCAGTCCCTCTGTTCTCAGCTGTTTAGATGTCCTAAGGGGTTTGTAGGCAGAAGCTGATCTTGCAGGCTTTACTGAGGTTCTGGCTGGGGCATTGTGTAGAGCTGAACGGTCTTAGCGATATTGAGTTGTTGTGGTTGTAGGCTTTTAATGGAGACATCTATTGAGGGAGTCTGTCAGGCTGAATCATCTGGGTCACTCGTCTTCTTTTGGTGTCTGATTCTGATTTCTGCTGAGGTTTCCGTTGTCCAGTTGTCCCTGGGTTCCTTGAATGGATGCTTTGATTCTCCTGGAAAGATAAGAACAGAGCCCTGCCTTATTCCTCACTCAGGGACAATCGCCCTCTTTTTTTTGGGGGGGGGGTAGGTAATATTTCTCCTTAAGCAAATTTGGTTTTTGACAATATATAAAGTGTTATCTTTCAATCTGGTTTAAAGAAGAAATTATTTTGTTATTTTGAAGCTAAACCAGCTTTAGTGTATATATTTTGAGGTCTCGAAAGACAATTTGTTTGTGTTGTGTGGGCCTTTTGTAAGTAGCTTTTAAACTTAGGTCCTTCCAAATCCTATGTGTGTGTCTCTGCATTCTAATTATTGGGATCCGAGACCTGTGGTTCCCATCTGAGGGGATTAAAGATGTGTTCCACCACCCCTGGATCGAAGTTTATCTTTATTTAGAGTTTGCTTTGTATCAGGCTGACCTTGAGCTCTGAGATCTGACTGTTTCTGTCTCTAGTGTGTTGGGGTTAAGGGTGTACTCTTCTTGAATGATGGGATTAAGGGTGTGTACCCTCACCACCCTTTTCTGTGTAACTCTAGAATTTATAAGTCCACTAACTCTATGGTGCTCCTCCGGTCTCTGCTGAAGTTAAAGGCATGGGTTAACACCACATTTCTCCTGTATTTTACCTTAGCTCTACGTTTTTTCGACACTTGGAGGTTCATAAAACCAGGTTGAACGGCTGTGTCCTTTATTTTATTTACAGTGTTTTAACGTTGTTACCTGCTTTTTTTTTTAATTAGTAAATTTATTTGTTTGTTGCTACAGGTTACATCCTTGACATATTGTCCTCTTTTCCTGCTTCCCAGCCCCACCCTCCCATGCTCTACCCCCTGACCCTTCCATCTTGATCCTCTGGGATGGAGTGTCCCTGCATACCAGTCTCTCACCACAGATCAGGAGTCATATGAGGTCTGAGGGCCTCTTCATACACTGGGGGTCTACGAGGCAGTACTGCCAGTGAAAGGTGTCTCCATGCTACGGGGGGAACTAAAAAAAAAAAACAACAGACACACAAACCCACAAAAACAAAGAACAACAACAAAAAAGAGAGGAAAAAGAAAGAGAAAAAAAGAGGGAAAGGAAAAAGAAAAAGAAATGAAAAGAAAAAAGAAATTTATGTCCATGTTCCTTTTGGTGTGTTGGTTGTAGTACAGATATCCTGTACGATATAGCTAAAATCCTACTATAAGTGAATAGATGCCATGTGCATCCTTCTGAGTCTGGGTTAGCTCACTCAGGATGAGCTTCTCTAGATCAATCCATTTGGTTGCAAATTGCATGATTTCATTGTTTCTTATAGCTGAGTAATATTCCATTGTATAGATGTACCACAATTTTTTAATCCATTCTTCAGTTGAGGGACATCTGGGTTGTTTCCAGTTTCTAGCTATTACAAATAAGGCTGCTATGAACATAGATGAGGAGACTTCCCTATGTCTCCGTGAGGTGTCCTTTGGGTGTATACCCAGAAGTGGTATGGCTGGGTCCTGAGGCAAAGTTATTCCAAGGTTTCTAAGATATCTCCAGACAGACCTCCATAGTGTTTGCACAAGTCTGCACTCCAACCAACAATGGAGGAGGGTTCCCCTTTCTCCACACCCTCGCCAGCATGTGCTGTCATTTGAGCTCTTTATCTTAGCCATTCTGACAGGTGTGAGATGGAATCTCAGGGTCTTCTTGAGTTTCATTTCTCTGATGATTAAGGATGTTGAGCATTTCTTCAGGTGACTCTCAGCCATTAGGGATTCCTCCTTTGTGAATTCTCTATTTAGCTCCGTATCCCATTTTTTGATTGGATTATTTGATTTCTTGGCATTTAGTTTCTTGAGTTCTTTGTAGATTTTAGATAATAGCCCTCTATCAGATGTGGGGTTGTTGAAGATTTTCTCCCAGTCTGTAGGCTGCCGTTTTGCTCGAATGACAGTGTCTTTTGCCTTACAGAAGCTTTTCAGTTTCATGAGGTCCCATTTATGGATTGTTGATCTCAGGTCCTGAGCTGTTGGTGTTCTGTTCAGGAAGTTGTCACCTGTGCCAATGATTTCGAGGGTTTCTCCTACTTTTTCTTCTAGTATCTTTAGTGTGGCCGGCCTTATGTTAAGGTCTTTGATCCACTTGGAATTAGTTTTGTACAAGGTGTTAGGTATGGGTCTAATTTCATTCTTTTACAAGTGGACATCCAGTTGGACCAGCACCATTTGTTGAAGATGCTGTCCTTCTTCCATTGTGCGGATTTGGCTTCTTTGTCAAAGATGAGTTGGCCATAGGTGTGTGGGTCCATGTTTGGGTCTTCAATTCGATTCCATTGATCCACTGGTCTGTTTCTATATCAGTACCAAGTACCATGCTGTTTTTATTACTATTGCTCTGTAGTACAGCTTGAAATCTGGGATGGTGATACCTCCAGATGCTTTTTTATTGTACAGGATTGATTTAGCTATTCTGGGCTTTTTGTTGTTCCATATAAAGTTGAGTATAGCTTTTTCCAAGTCTATAAAGAATTGTGTTGGTATTTTGATAGGAATTGCATTGAATCTATATATTGCTTTTGGTACAATAGCCATTTTTATTATGTTGAACTTACCTATCCATGAGCATGGGAGATCTTTCCATCTTCTAAATGCCTCTTCCATTTCTTTCTTCAGGGGCTTGAAGTTCTTGTTATATAGGTCCTTTACTTGCTTGGTTAGAGTTACCCCCAGGTATTTTATATTGTTTGTGGCTATTGTGAAGGGGGTTGTTTCCCTCATTTCTTTTTCGGTATGCTTGTTTGTTGTATAAAGAAGGGCTTCTGATTTTTTTGAGTTAATTTTGTATCCAGCCACCTTGCTGAAGTTGTTTATCAGCTGTAAGAGTTCTTTGGTGGAGTTTTTGGGGTCACTTATGTATACTAACATATCATCAGCGAATAGGGATAATTTGACTTCTTCATTTCCAATGTTTATCCCTTTGATCTCCTTTAGTTGTCTTATTGCTCTAGCAAGAACTTCAAGTACTATATTGAAGTGATATGGTGAAAGTGGACATCCTTGTCTTGTCCCTGAGTTTAGAGGAAATGCTTCAAGCTTCTCTCCATTTAATTTGATGTTGGCCACTGGCTTGCTGTATATTGCCTTTATTATTTCTAGGTATGGTCCTTGTATGCCCATTCTCTCCAGGACTTTTAGCATGAAGTGGTGTTGGATTTTGTCAAATGCTTTTTCTGCATCTAGCGAGATTATCATGTGGTTTTTTTCTTTCATCTTGTTTATATGGTGAATTACGCTGATAGACTTTCGTATATTGAAACATCCCTGCATTCCTGGGATGAAGCCTACTTGATCATGATGTATGATATTTTTGATGTGTTCTTGAGTTCGATTTGCTAGTATTTTATTAAGTACCTTTGCATCTATGTTCATGAGGGAGATTGGTCTGAAGTTCTCTTTCTTTGATGGGTCTTTGTGTGGTTTAGGAATCAGAATGACAGTGGTCTCATAGAATGAGTTTGGCAGTGTTCTTTCTGTTTCTATGTGGTGGAAGATTTTGAAGAGTAATGGTGTTAGCTCCTCTTTGAAAGTCCGGTAGAATTCCGTGCTAAAGCCATCTGGCCCTGGGCTTTTTTTGTTGGGAGATTATTAATGACTGTTTCTATTTCCTTAGGTGTTATTGGGCTGTTTAAGCTGTTAATCTGATTTTGATTTAGTTTTGGTAGGTGGAATTTATCGAGGAAATTGTCCATTTCGTTTAGGTTTTCAAATTTGGTGGAGTACAGATTTTTAAAGTAGGACCCGAATAATTTCTGGATCTCCTCAATGTCTGTTGTTATTTCTCCCTTTTCATTTCTGATTTTGTTGATTTGGATTCTTTCTCTTTGCCTTTTAGTTAATTTGGCTAGGGGTCTGTCTGTTTTGTTGATTTTCTCGAAGAACCAACTCTTGGTTTCATTGATTCTTTGTATAGTTCTTTTTGATTCTAAGTTGTTGATTTCAGCCCTAAGTTTGATGATTTCCTGCCTTCTGCTCCTCTTGGGCGTGTTTGCTTCTTTTTTTTCCAATTCACCCAGCTTAGCTGTTAATTCACTAATATGAGCTGTCACAATTTTCTTTTTGAATGCATTTAGTGCTATGAACTTTCCTCGTAGCACAGCTTTTATTGTATCCCATAGGTTTGGGTATGTTGTGTCTTCATTGTCGTTGGATTTTAAGAAGTCTTTGATTTCCTTCTTTATTTCTTCCCTGACCCAGTGGTCATCCAGTAAGGAGCTGTTCAATTTCCATGTGTGTATAGGCTTTCTGTTGATTCTTTTGTTGTTGAATACCAGCTTTATTCCGTGGTGGTCTGATAAGATACAAGGGGTTATTTCAATTTTCTTGTATCTGTTGAGGCTGTCTTTGTGTCCAACTATATGGTCGATTTTGGAGAAGGTTTCGTGGGGTGCTGAGAAAAAGGTGTATTCCTTTGTGTTTGGGTGAAACGTTCTGCAGATGTCTGTTAGGTCCATTTGTTTCATGATCTCTGTTAGACTCAATATTTCTCTGTTTGGCCTCAGTCTTGATGATCTGTCCATTGTTGTGAGTGGGGTGTTGAAGTCTCCCACTACTCATGTGTTGTGATCGATGTGCGATTTTAGTTTTAGAAGTGTTTCTTTTACAAAACGGGGTATAGATGTTCAGTATTGAGATATCCTCTTGATGAATATTCCCTTTAATGAGTATATAATGCCCTTCTTTGTCTTTTTTCATTAACTTCAGTTGGAAGTCTGTTTTGTTTGATATTAGGATGGCTACTCCAGCTTGCTTTCTGGGTCCATTTGCTTGGAAAACCTTTTCCCAGCCCTTTACTCTGAGGTAGTGACTATCTCTGGTAGTGAGATGTGTTTCTTGTATGCAGCAAAGGGACGGGTCTTGCTTGTGGATCCACTCTGTAAATCTGTGTCTTTTTATTGGGGAGTTGAGACCATTGACGTTGATGGATATTAGTGACCTGGGGTTGTTGTTTCCCATTAGTTTGGTATATGTGATGGTCCTGTGTCTCTTTTGGTTTTGTTGCTGAGGGGTTTTCTATTCCCTTTGTTTTCTTGGGTGAAGTTTTCTTCTCTGGGATGGAATTTTCCTTCTAGGATTTTCTGTAAGGCTGGGTTTGTGGGGAGATATTGTTTAAATTTGATTTTGTCATGGAATATCTTGTTTTCTCCATCTATGTTGATAGAGAGTTTTGCTGGGTATAGTAGTCTGGCTGGGCACCTATGATCTCTCAGGACTTGTAGGATGTCTGTCCAGGCTCTTCTAGCTTTTAAAGTTTCTGAGGAGAAGTCAGGTGTAATTCTGATGGGTCTGCCATTGTATGTGACTTGGCCTTTTTCTCTTACAGCTTTTAATATCCTTTGTTTGTTCTGTACATTTGGTGTTTCAATTATTATGTGGCGAGAGTAGTTTCTTTTCTGATCTAATCTGGTCCGTGTTCTGTAAGCCTCTAGGATTTTTATTGGCATCTCTTTTTTCAGGTTTGAGAAGTTTTCTTCTATGATTTTGTTGAAGATATTTCCTGGAACTTGGAGTCGGGAGTCTTCTCTTTCCTCTATGCCTATGATTCTTAAGTTCTGTCTTTTCATTGAGTCCTTGATTTCTTGGATGTTGTGGGTGAGAGATTTTTTAGCCTTCTCATTTTCTTTGGATGTTGTATTGATTTCTTCCATCGAATCTTCCACGCCTGAGATCCTGTCTTCCATCTCTTGCATCCTATTGTTGATACACGCATCCGTAGCTCCTGTTCTCTTCCCTTGGTTCTCTACTTCCTCTTTTAACTCTGACTGTGTTTTCTTTATTGTTTCTATTTCTATTTTCATGTCTTGTATGGTATTGTTCGTTTTGTACATTTCCTTCTCCAGCTTACTTGTTTTTGTCTGAAAATCTTTCATTGCTTTGTCTTTTTCCTGTTCAAGCTCTGTCACCCTGGCTTGGAGCTCTTTTTTGGTATTGTTCATTGTTTTGGCTTGTAAAATTGTGGCTTCTTTGAATTCCTTCATAGATTTAAGTTCTTCTTGCAGGGACTCTATCACTTTCCATAATGCAGAATTGTCAACGTTTTCATGTGTTTCTGTTGGAGTGAGGTCATTCGAATTGGATGAGCTAGGATAATTCTGCTTTGTTGGAGTCATATTTCCTTGATTTCTATTTTTTCTTGGACCTTTGGCCATGTGTGTGTGTTTAGCTGTCTGTTCTTGTCGTTTTCTGTGTTTGGATCCACAGGGGATGCTTTGGTGAAGTAGTCGAATTGCTTGGCTATCTGTCCTTGCTTACAGTGTGACCTCAGGGTCACTGTGGTTTTAATAGCCTGAAGCACTGTGAGCTGGTGCAGCCTATTCCCAGGTAGTGAGTAATGGTCAGGATTGTTACACTGCTCCCATTTCAGACTTCTCTGTTTTGCACACTGAGTGATCAGCCTTCAATGGTTCTAATGGTATGGACCTGTTTGCCCAGGCACAGATTTTGTGGGCTTTGTTTGTCATCACAGAGGCTGACAGGGCCAGGCTCCACACCTAATGTGTCTGGGTTTACCCGAATACAGCTATGGTCCCCTGGCTTCTGGTTACCCACTAGGCTTCTCTGCCACAGGCCTGGCCGCTTCCCTCCCTATCTGCTCCGCCTTGGGTGGGCGGAGCTTTGGACCCTCCCTCCTTCTGAACCGGCCTCCCGCCCTAGCTGCCTTGCCGTGGGTGGGCGGAGCTTCGGCCCCTCCCGCCGTCAGAGCCGGCCTCCTTCCCTAGCTGCTTTGCCATGGGTGGGCGGAGCTTCGGCTCCTCCCGCCAGAGCCGGCCTCCCGCCCTAGCTGCTTTGCCGTGGTTGGGCAGAGCTTTGGCCCCTCCCGCCAGCGTCTGCTTCCCTCCCCAACTGCTCTGCCCGCCCACCTTCCGCTCAGGCTCGAGCGGCTGTGGATCTCCCACTGAGCGCCCTTTTTCTACGTCTCGAAAAAACAAACAAACAAACAAAAAAACCACAAGACTTCAACTATTCTGTAAAATTTCCTAAATAGTTATAAGGTATTCCTGAGGTATGGGAAGCCCAGTTGGCTAGTGGGCAATCGCCATGTGGCCTTTGATTCTGCCTGCTGTGTGTTGGGATCGATCTTACCAGGCGCCTCTCCAAATGGGAGTTCCCGAATCCCAGATTTAGTGGCTTCCGTGTCTGCGAGAGATGGGGGAGAGCCTTGCCCTGGGACTTTTAACAGTCCCTTGGGAGCTGTGCGTGTTCCCGGAGGGGCCAGACCCTCCGGTTTTTGCAGTGTCCCACAACTCTGTGTTTTCTATGGCTCTTCTCTCCCACATTCAAAATGCATCCGTGCAGTTTGCCGCCATCTTGCCCCCCCCGAAAAGAAATTTTATAACACACTACTGTTTCTAGAAGCATCACAGATAATAAATACTTATTATCTTAACAAAGGCTATGAAAGATCTATAAAATGAAAATTACAAATTACCAATGAGAGAACTTGACACAAATACACTGAAAGGTCTTCCATGTTCACAGGCTAGAGGACTTGATAGTGTCACTATGTCCTAACTATGTAAAAAGATAGACAGATTTAATACAATTTCTACCAAAATTTCAATAGCATTTTCCACTTCAATAGTAAAAGGTATGTAACTATATGTAACTACCATAACATGGTGAGGAGCTACAGAAGATTTCAAACAGTTAAGACAAAGTGTATACTGAACAATGATGGAGGCATCTTACTTCATCTTGATTTCAAATGATACTACAAAGATGCAGTATTAACAGCCTTATGATATCTTCATGAAAATAAACACAAAGACTAATTGAATAGTAAGTCCAGAAAAGAAATCCACAAATGTGCAGTCAATGGATTTTCAAGGGTGTCATGATGTACAATGAGGGGGCTTGGAAGATAGTTCATTCATCAATACACTAACCATGCAAGCCTAAATTCCAGACTTCAATCTTCAAAAGTCATTATGATCTCAGGGCTGAGAGAGCAGAGACAGGGCCATCCCTGGGGCTTGCTAATGAGAAACTCTGTCTCAGAGGAGGTGGGTGGTGGTCCTGAGATTGACACCCAAGTTTGTCTTCCAGCTTTCAGACACATGGTCTCACAGGGGTGTGTATCTACTCCACACACACATGCATGTACACACACATTAGAAAAGAAGAACGTACAATGAGGAATTTGTTTCTTTCATAAATTATATAGGAAAAATTGTTTATGTATGAAGAATGAAATTAAACTGTTATATTATACAAAAAATCAACGCAAATGGATTAAGGACTTAAATATAAATCCTAAATCTGTGAACTTCCTAGAATGGAACATGACAGCAAAGCTCTTAGACATTGGCCGTGCCTCACAATAATATTTTTTGATGTGACATCAAAAGAATAAGTAATATAAGCAAAGATAATCATATATTATCATGTCAAACTAAATAGCTTCTGCCCAGCAATGACCAATAAACTGAAGAAAAGTAACCTGTAGAATGGGAGGGAAGTTTGAAAATGATACATCTGGCAAGGTGTTGATATTCGGGATATTCAAAGAACTTACACATTGAGAAAGCAAACCTCACATGATCCAATTCAGAAATTAGAAGAAAAAGCTGAATAGACATTTGTCTAAAGAAAAGATAGAAATGGGCAATAGTTATCTAAAAAATGGGCCCAACACTATCAATCATCAGGAAAATGCACGTTCAAATCACAGTGATATGTCACCTTATATCTGTGAGAATGGCTCTTTACATAAAAGAAGAGTAAGTGCTGGTAAGGATGCTGAGCAAAGGGAGTGCCTGTGTTTGTGGTAATGCCATTGGCACAGCCATTGTGGAGAGAGTATGGGTGTCTCCAGGAAAATTAAAAGTAGAAATATCATATAATTCATCAATCTCACATCTAGGTTATATTCCAAGAAATGAAACGAAGATCTTAAAGAACTTTCTACACTCTCACATTTTCTTTCTTGCTATTTCTAATAGCAGTATTATAAAATTGCCTAAGTATCTGCTCTAAGATTGGAATGTGTTTATATGAATGTGTGTATGTGATCCTGTCTTTTAAAAGAGACCCTGAGATGTCAGAGGTACAGCAGTAGCTAAAATACTTGTTTTTTTTTTCCCAGAGGAACTGAGTTTGGTTGCACCCAGGTTGGGTGGTTCACAACTACTTTTTAACTGTAGTCTCAGGGTATCCAATGATCTGTTCTGGTCACTATGGGTGACTGTACCCATGTACACATACATACCCTGCCCCCAAGACACATACATTACAATTAAAAATAAATAAATAAATCTGTTTTAAAACACACACACACACACACACACACACACACACACACACACACACACA
>CAJQZJ010033149.1:10659400-10713688 GCA_907164525.1 Lophiomys imhausi
AGAGAGAGAGAGAGAGAGAGAGAGAGAGAGAGAGAGAGAGAGAGAGAGCAGTACAATAGGGAATTAGGGAATTAGCTCCTGGGCCACAATTTGTTTACCCTTGTGTAGGGGCAATTTAAAATCCCCTAAGCTTTCTAATGCTGAGAAGAAATCTTCCCCGATGCTCTCACACTCCAGTCCTGTGCATGGTTCTCCTCTTCTCTTACATTCTTATTCCCTCTCTGTTTCAAAGCAGAGTTTTCCAACATGCAGAGAACAGAAAATACCTTGGCTCCAACTCAATGTTGTCATGTGGTAACAGACCACAAACCTAAGCCACTTCCGCCTTGTTGTTGAACTCTTGGCACACGTATGTTTTGTTTCTGTTTTATTGGATCTTTGGTGGAACTGCAAAAAGACTTTTGGAATCTTTTCATCCAGCAAAGGAAAACAAACAGCCACTTCTCTTTTCACAACCTAGAACACTTCTTAGTATCCATCTCGCAAAGGAGGCACTTGCTTATTTGTCTGAATTTCGCAGATGTCTCAGACTTCTCAGTAAACACAAACAATGCATCAAGGGTGGAAGGCATAATGAAGGGACATAATGACTCCTGTCTCTCTGCAAAGAGGACAGGAACAGTACAATCAAATGGGGGGGCACCCTGGGGCCTCATCCCTCACTCTTCCTTTGTCAGGATTTAGGGGGTGGCTGATTCTGCCTTTTTCATACCAGAGATGTAGCTGAGCAAACATCTTTTTATTATTTCTTGGAAGGAGACAAGGTAAGTAGAAAACACACAAGTCATATAATTTCAGATGCAATTATCAATTATGCAAAATTTAAAACAGGAGAGTAGAGTGCCTGTTCAGGTGACTGCTGAAGAAAGGGTGAGGTGATTTGAGGACAGGGAGAGGCTGGTGCTGATGAGCTAACTTGAGCATGATTAGCTTGGTGTGGTTCCCTACCCAGCAAGCCCAATGCTCAGGTGACATGAATAGCGACTCCCTAAAGATCCAATCTGCTTTCTTCCAGATGTGCAAGTGGTTCCCCAAATCTTATAAATTATGGTAAGAGCTCAAGCAATTTTTACATTTTCTCTTTCTAGTACAGATGACAATTGGTATGGCTCTTGTCTAAGGCGCTCAAGTCAGTACTTTTTAAACTGCTTATCAGTACATTGTACTTAAGTCATTAATAAGAGTTCTGGAGAGGCAGGGAGAGCTTTGGAAATGTCATGTTTCCTCTTTTAAACACTTTAAATATCACAAATCAAGAATGAAGTCTGCTTAACTATTTAATCCAATATTTTAGATATTGGATTAAATAACTTGAGTATGTAATTTGACTTAATAATGCTGGCTGAATAAATTCTTTTCTGGAGAACATCTCGTAAGACTTTAGTATAATGTGTTTCAGAGTAGGGTTTACTGACCTCTTGCATCAGAATCACTTGAATTCTTTTGAATAGTTGAGTCCCCTTGGCCTTTCTCACATATCAAATCAAATTGGATCTTAAAGTAAGCATTTCAAAACAACCGAACACTCTAACTCTTCTACAGCCTGATATTAATGGGATCCCATGCTCCATTTGCACTTTGTTCTACGGGAATTTGAGTAAGAAAAATTCCTTTGGCCCCAGACTCCTATACTATATTTATATTTTTAAAGTTATTATTTTAATAATGGTTTATTATTGTTGTTGTTGTTACTGAGTGTGTGTTTAAATGTGTAAGTATGTGCATGTGCCATGGTGCACACATGAAGGTCAGGAGTGGGTACTTTCCTTCTACCATGGGATCTGGAGGTCAAACTCTGTTACATTTGTTTGGCAAGTACTTTCTACCCACTGAGGCACCTCACTGGTCCATTTTTCACTTTTTGAGGAGAAATCACTTATTACTAGTAAATTCAGAGAAGAAAAGTCGACATGCTTAGTTCAGGCCCTGCCTCTCTTCTGTCTTTGGACATACCTTCCTGGGATTTTTGCTCTACAGGGGTAGCTCTCTCTACCTTGACAAAGTGAGTGATTGTGCAGCTCTTCAAGAAGTGGGCTGGAGAAGTATATTTAATGCCATAATAGCACATTAGTAAGTGAATCTTCTGAGTTAAAGGTGGACAGGTTGTTATAGCAATCTCCCAATTGGTTCTTAACTGAGGACTGTTATGTCTTGACACCGTTCCAAGTTTACATTTGCAAATAATTGACCTAGAAGTAAACCTCTTTTTTAAAAATGCAACATAATATGCTATGAAAATTGTAAACAAAACAAAGCAAAACATGGTTGTTCATTTTACCATTAAAAAACAAAAACAAAATAAAGAACAAGAAAATAAAAACTTGACCTCATGGGAAGAGCAGCCAAGGAAAAGAGGCAGTAACTGAAATACATCTATTTGGAAGTAATTCCAAAGGATTTGAAGATAGCCAGATATATTCTTCATATTTCTTTTAAGATTCCTCTTAAGACAGGCAGAAAGATAGGACACCAGCATGTATAACATCTGGTGCACTTGGGGGTAGAAAAGGGTGACATGGAGGGGATTCTTGGAAACATTTTTGAAGGATGTGGTGGGAGAACACCTGGACAAGTCCACTTTCTTGAAGGAAGGCTGCAAGGACCCAGGCAGGGAAGGTCATGTTCAACAAATCGGATGGAGTGCCTTGAAGATATCCCTGTCATGAAAGATGAAGGAGATTTAGTGGCTGTACAAAGAACACTTTGATTTTTAAGTAGGACTTGACAAGATTCCACATCCGGGATTAATGGTCAAGAGGAAGAGCTGTGCACTATGGGTAACACAGGGTGCAAGTTAAAAAAAAAAAAAAAGCTGGCTTCAGAAGAGGAGATGGATGAAAGACAGGGAAGGGGTCTATGACTTGGAAAGAGATTACCTGGATAGAAAAAGAGAGAGTAGTATGAGAAAATGATCAGCCAGGAATGGGGAGAGCATTCATTTATCATCCATGGAAAAGAAGTACTAAACAACAGGACAGCATAAACGGAGTGAGTCTTAAAACAATTTAGAAACATGAGCCCAGCTAACCAGATACATTTCACCTTGTATTGTTAGAGATGTTTAACTTTACATGGTACCTCAGACATAAGAATGAACACCAAATAAAAACCAAAGGGGCTGGAACTAATAAACCAACATTGGGAACACTTAGCTCAGTGATAGTAGGTCTTCACTAGAACACGAGAAGATTTTAAATAATAGTCAGTCATGTGTGTCTTTGGTGTTTCCAGCCTTCTTTTTGGAATCATACTGTCCCTTAATCTTTACCAACAATTTATTTCAACCTCAACTTTAGCTTCCTAAGTACAAGTCAGACATTCTAGCATTCTCTCATCTCCTTTCTTCTCCCTATAAAAAGCTAATGTCAGTAAAACAGCTAACCTTTCCTAAAGAAGAAATGCTTAGAGACATTTTAAGAAACTGCTGTCTTTCTGGGAATTTATATTTTAATGGATGTCAACAACTTAATCAAAGTATTAGAGCAACTCTGATAAAAGTTTTGGTTTGGGAGGATGCAACAGGATCACATGTCCCCAAGGTTACTTGTAGTGGTTATCTATCTCACTTGGTGGTTAAAAAAAAAATCAATCTTGATCCTATTATAACAGGGTCTTCAGTTATGAAAATAATGCCAGAGAAAATAAAACTTCAAAAAATATATTGATAGAGGAAAAAAACAGTAATAATCGGCTGACTGTGAAAAAAAACAGTAATAATTGGCTGACTGTGGCCAAAGGATCCATGATAAACACATAAAACAAAGAAGGAAAGAACAATAGTAGTAGTCAAGATCCAGGAATGAATGAAGGACACCAAGAACCACATTCCATCAGATGTCAGCCAAACACTCATGTCTAGTTTCATTCCCTGTCAGAACCTGACTGAGGTGGTTTGAATAGTTATGGTATCCATAAACTCATGTGTTTGAATGCTTGACCCACAGGGAGTGACACTATTAGGAGGTATGAATTTGTTGGAGGAAGTGTGTCACTGTGGAGGCAGGCTTTGACATCTTGTATGCTCAGGTTATGCCTAGTGTGGTACACAGTCTCTTTCTTGTTTCCTGTGGATCAAGATGTAGAACTCTCAGATCTTCCTTCAGAATCATGCCTGGCAGCAGGCTGCCATCCTTCCTTGTGATTATAATGGACTAAACCTCTGAAACTATAAGCAGGCCCAATTAAATGTTTTTCTTTGAGCCCTCAACCCAAAATTTGTCATGCCCACAATATGTTCAGGAACAAAAGATGGAACAGAGATCGAAGGAATGGCCAACCTATGACTAGTCCAACTTGAGACCCACCCCATAGGAGATAACCAACCCCTGACACTATTAATGATACTTTACTATCCTTGCAGACTGGAACCTATCATAACTTAGATCTGAGAGGCTTCACCCAGCAGATTATGGAAACAGATGCAGAGACCCACAGCCAAACATTAGGCGAAACTCATGGAGTCTTGTGGAAGATTTAGGGGAAGGATTGAGGGAACTGGAGGGGTCAAGGACACCACAAGAAGACCTACAAAGCCAGCCAGCCTGGTCCCATGAGGACCTATACAGACTGAACCACCAACCAAAGAACATGCATGAAGTGGCCATAGGCCTTTTACACCTAAGAAGCTGATGGGCTGTTTGATCCTCAAGTGGGTCCCCTAACAATTGGAGTGGGGACTGTCTCTGACTTGGACTCTGTTGTCTCCCTTTGGACTCCTTTTCCCTAAGGTTTCCTTGTCTGGGCTCAGTGAAAGAGGAGGCACTCTGTCATGATGTGAAATGACATGCCAGGGCAGGTTTGTACCAGGGTGGAGGTGAGGGAGTGCGGGTGGAGGAAGTGGGTAGGAGGGTGGGACTGGGAGGAGAGGAGGGAGCGGAGCTGTGATTGGGATGCTAGGTGAGCAAATAAATACATTAATGAAAAAATGTTTTCCTTTATAAGAGTTTCTGTGTTCATGTTGTCATAGAAACTGGAGGGGTCAAACTTTAGTTAGTGTCATAGAAACCCTAAGACACTAACTAAAGCCATGGGAAAGAGAGTCTCAGATCTCAGAAAAGGAATAAACAAAAGCCATACCTTCTAGGAACTGGAACACTTAAAATCATGAGTTCACAGGACAAAACTGTAGGTTCTGAAACTGGATTGGAGTGAGCTAGGGACTAAGCTGGGGCTACTACACTTACCTCCAAATTTCTGGAATTCTCAGGACCAGACCTGCTAGGATGGGGCTGTTACAGCTTCTATGAATGTAATAAAAGTTTATCTTAGACCACTTGGAATGGGTTATTGGGATAGTTTGTTATGACATCATTTGTCCCTAGAATAAATGTTAACTGAACATCTAAACAGTTATACTTAATGATAATATTTTAGAGACGATCTTTCCTGAAAGTCTCAAGACTTTTGGAAGCTTGATTTGTCATCCAGCACTTTCTAATAATCAACAACTGAGATTTGAGAGGGGAAAGGGAGATCATATCGTGGTAGAGGGGATATGGGGACAAATTCTGTAACATTCATAATTCTTGTAAAGATTTTTTCTGGAATGCTAAAGTATTTCCTATTTCTCTGATTAAAACAGAGGATGAGACATGAACTCATAATTAAAAACAACAAGCATATTGTGAAGTGAAGTGAAGAGAAAATTTGAATAGGAATTCCAGGGCTGCTTGTAACACTTTTCAGAACTCAGTCACTATGATTTTTGTTTCTTGTCTTTTTCTTTTTTTTCATATTGTCTGCTATTTAGGATTATATTCATCACTTTGGCCTTCAGCTACAGGTGGGGACATTATTTTGGAAGCTTTTCCTTGTATTGTCCTTGTAACCTAGATGTATTGCCCATGACATTTTAGCTATTTAATAATTCTACTGTTCCAACAAGACCTCCCAGAGGAGCAGTTTCTGCTCCCAAGCTAAGTTCTCCATAGGAGCAATGGAAGCCACAGGTGTGAGAAATCTGAGGCTTCCTTCCCTTGGGAGTTTCTCTTCAGTCAGGTCTGTTTTTTTTATTTTTATTTTTTTATCGTTGCTATTAAAGTAGGTCTTTAGCTGTGTAGATTAGCTATTCTTAGATATTCAGAAATGGAAAGTTCCAAAACATGAAATGGCTATCTAAATATGTTTATTTCATGCAATTGGTTGTTTGTTACCTTCTATGTTCACTATTACAATGTACCCTATGAACTTTGTATAGATTATTGTTCTCAGATGTGAGTAAGGAAAAGTCATATCTTTCCCCCTCGTGAACAACAGAAAGACAACTCAACACTTGTGTAGCCAGTAAAAAGTGCTAAGGAAATTCTGAAGTTCTGTGACTCACTCATCTGGTGTGACACTTTTCATTTGAAAGTATATTGTTTCAGCTTAATTTTATTAAAAACTAAATTTCAATATGTGTGAAAATGAAATCACTTGGCCATTGTCCTGTTAAAAGATACTGAGGACCACTATGTCACCAGCAAACCTCACTGATTCTAGAGATAGTAGCCTTGTGCCTTTAACATATACATTAAATGCAAAATATTGGCATTTACTTTCTAATTTTTACATTTTTGATGTGTATATGAGAGTGTATATGTGAATGCATTTCTGTGAGCATGTATGTGAGTGTGTGCATATATGTGTGTGAGTGTATATATGTGGTTATGTGTGTGAGTGTGTGTTTGTGTATGTTTGACACACGTGCCACTGTGAGCATGTGGAAGTCAAAGTATATCTTGAAGGAGTCAGTTCTCTCTATCCACTGTGTGGGTTCCTGTTACGGTACTTAGGTCAGGCTTTGTGGCAAAAGCCTTTATCTGCTGAATCATGTTACCATGATTGGATGTCAGTCTTTGGAAGGAACTTGCAGAACTTCTAAATGGTATGGAAAATAAAGGCTAATTAAATACATCTCTGCCTTCAGAAGTATAAAGGTTCCATAACCCTCCATGCTAAAAGGATATATGAAGTATTAGGAGAAGCATGGTACTAAGGAGACATCCATCACATGCAGGACTAACCAAGAAGTGGTCTTCCATCTTCATCTCTGCTGGAGCCCCATCTCCATTAGGACAAGCCAAATTGAACAGCTGTATCTGAGGTCTATGTGCATTCTTTCATATGGGTTCATGGTGATAAAAATGAACATTGAAAAGACCAGGGAGAGGCGATTTCAACCTTCCTCCATGTTAACAGTAGTACCAACTACTGTTACAACAGAGACTCATAGGTTCATTTTCTAGGTGCTAGGAGGTGGTCACCCACTTTTCCATGTTTTTTTTTTTTTTTGGGAGTTCTTTCTCTAATTTCCCCAGTTCCTGAGCTTGCCCAGAGGTATCATTCTTCCTCTATGCATTCCCTTGTATCTCTCTGTCCCATTCGATCCCCCGCCTTGTTTTAGAGTTTCTGGTTGTCCCTTTGATTCCCATGCCCACTTGCTCCTGAAAGGCATAGTTTTTGCTTTCTCCCTGTCTCTTCCCCACTGCTGTGGATGATTGTAGATGTTCTGCAGCCTGATCCAGATCACTGGGTTCAAGGTAGGACTGTGGTTTGAGGCCAGTCTGGGAGGGGGGAGGAGGGGGTTAATCCGGGAAGATGCTAGTCTATGGCATGGACTCATGCCCCAAGGCCCCAGAACAAAGAGGAAAACTCTGGGTAATTAATCCACACAAGCAATGCCACATCAAATCTAGGACACTTCTG
Source organism: Lophiomys imhausi (assembly GCA_907164525.1). NCBI lineage: Eukaryota > Metazoa > Chordata > Mammalia > Rodentia > Muridae > Lophiomys > Lophiomys imhausi. The sequence goes on from CAJQZJ010033149.1 coordinate 10,667,087, forward strand.
AATGGAATACACTGTGCTATTTTTCACACCACCACCACCACCACCAACAAATTAGGCAAATAAACTATGACACAACCTCAGCTCCAAGAAACTTTCAATGAGAGAGCAGTTTAAAAGTAAAATGAACAGTGCATATATTTTAGCATTAATGACATGAGATCTATAATCATAAAAATGACAAAACTGAAAAATGATGAGGAAACAATTGTTTCTTATTTTCTATTATGATTTTTGAACTTGCAATATGTATACTTATCAAGAAACAAATATGTCTCCCTGAGCTGTCCTGGAACTCTATATATTGGAAGCCGGGTGTACTGGCACATGTCTATAAATCCCACCACTCAGAAGGCCAAGGAAGGAGGTCACAAGTCCCAGGCCAGTCTAGACTTCATAGTCAGAACTATCTCAAAATATTTCTATACCACTGATGCTGCATATATTTTCCCAGGCCAAAGGAATGAAGGCAAAAATTCTTAGTTGCCACTGTCCCAGAAATTTAATGAATTTCTAAGCTTGTGATTATTGTAAATGATGCTATTTCTAGAGACTCCTGGTTTTCCTCTAACATTTTAAAAATTAAGTTTATTCATTCATGCATTTTTCTCCCTGTCTCTCAAATATACATGTTCACTTTCCTGTCTGACTGTGTGCTTACAATATACATGTGTGAGTGTGCTTGTGAAGACCAGAGACTACTGTCAGATATGTTTTTTTTTTCAGTTGGTTGCTCTCCACCTTCTTTTCCTTCTCCTCTTCCTCCTCCTCTTTCTTCTTCTTCTTCTCCCATTTCTCCTCTTCCTCCTTCTTTTTCTTTTCTTTTCGAGACATGGTTTCTCTGTGTAACATTCCTGGTTGTCCTAAAACTTGCTCTGTAGATCACAGAGATCTGCCTGCCTCTGCCTCCTGAGTGAAGATGTGTGCCACCACTGCCTGGCTTCACCTTCTTCTTTGAGGCAGCGTCTCTCACTGAACTCATTGGTTTAGCTAAAGCTTGGCACTTTAAATTGATCATTAAAAAGCTCCATCACCTACTGTATGATGTTGAGCCTCCTTTTTCTGACTTCAACCTCCTTTCAGGATGTTGATGATGGCTGCTTCCTGTGGTGGCATGAAGAATAGATGGGATTAGATTTTGTAAAGGAGCAAGAATGCTCAACACACCATTGAGTCTCACACTCACTACTGGCTTGCTTCTGCCTCTCAACATACACTCACCCTCCCTACTTCTTCACTCTTCCCTGACTATGTTCTCTTCTCCCTAGAGAAGACGAACATCCCCCAGACTACACCACTCAATGTCCTTTGGCCTTTGTCTACCAGTTGTTTCCAGCTAAACGGAAAGTGCCATTAAAGGGCTGGGTGCAGGAAGGAAAGAGCAGTTTAAGCAACTCTTACAGAACATTTCTCTCTTTTCATTCTGGGCTGTATTTTCATTCTTCATGGTGAAACTGCATTCTCTACCTAGCTCTTGGTAGAGTCCCTTTCTGATGGCTACCACTCTGGCTGAATGGTCTAGAAGCCATATGGCTTTCCAGCACAGTGTGATCCAGGTGATGCTCATCCAGTCTTTGTCAGTTCCTTTAATTTTGCCCACATCTTGGAAGGCAGCTTCTATGTTGACATCTCTTTAATTTTTCATTTAAGGTGTCACCTGTGTTCTGCCAGGGCCCCCAATTGGTACAGACCTCCAGGTGGTGGCATCTGCCTTCTGGTGTACTTATAACTGTAGGGCAGAATGACCTAACCAGCAGGAGCCACTATTTGGAACATGTTTCTGTGCTGGCTAAAAACATTTTGTTTAGATGGTGAAAATGAGGAGGATGTCATTTTTTTTTTTTGAAAAGGGATTTCTTGTTTTAAGTTTTGGCCAACCATCTTTTTTCACTCTCTACTTCACCTAAAATGTAAAAATAAAAAGAAGATGCTCTGGCTCATATTTATGAGGGAGTTGGGCATGCAGCTCTCCTTTCAAAGCTGTTCACATGGAAAGGAAACTGGTGCTGACATTTACACAGTCCAGGAGGATTCCAAATAGAATTTGGACAGATTGGGAAGTTACCATCTTGGAGTGTGTGAGGAAAGCAATCCTGGTGGGAAGATGTGGTGACATATATGAGACAATCCATGGATGTGAGGAATGTGCTTCTCTGTGTGTGCCCCTCCACTTCATGATCCAATGGGAATGCTAAAAATATGCATATGTTCTTTATGATAACACATGAGAAGGCCATCCAATTAAAGCACTCCACACTCAGTGCAAGGAGTATAATTTCTGGGTATATTTATGATTGCATAATGTCAACAAAGGGGTCTTTTAAACACAGCACATTCCTTATTCTGCACTCAGAGATCATGCTAAACACATCCAAATGCACAAACCATAAAAGAGGGAAGAGGCAGTATCGGCCCCAAGCTCTTTGGTTTCTGCATCTGGCCAGCGTCCACTGGGAGAAATGTAAGTCAGAGTTTACCACATGGATTACAAATGTGCTGAATTGCAAGAATGATTATTAAATAAAAATATCCACAGCACCTGCAGCTTGTCCTGGAAAGTTCCCCCAGGGTGTTGTGGGTGCTTTAAAAAAATTAAGGGGAAAAAAAGTAAGACAGTAAGATGCAAATGGCAACTCCAGCTGTTTGTAGTAGCAACTCCATTAATGTTCCTGAAGGTTCTCAGACTCAATGCAATCAATCTGAGTTGCTTCCATTTTCAGTGTGAGTGTGGTGGTGAAGGACGGGGAAGGGGGATCTCATTAGCCTCTATCCTTTGAGGTTTAGATGATCAAGACAATGCAAATAATAGTAATGTAAATGGAAAGAGCTTTAATAAACTTCAGGGCAGGGGTAAGCCTAAGCTAGTTCTATACTCAAAGCCAGCAGCAATGTTTATCCTTAGACAGGAAACAGAAACTGACCATATGCTCACTGTTCATTGAATGTTTGACTGCCGTCGTGCACATAGAACATTTTGCACATAGGTGACAATTGGCTGTTTTTAATTAACCTGTGTGTGTGTGTGTGCATACACAGGCATGGTCCTGAGCATGTGCAAAAAAACAGCAATAATAAAGCCAGAAGAAATCTAACAGGGTGATTAATTTCCAAATTTACAAATCAGGATAGGTGGCATTAAATGGCCACCCACTCCCATTGTAGTAATAGGGAAAGTCATTTGATTTTACCTGAGCCTCAGTTTCCACAGTATCCCCATGGTCTTTTTAAAACCATGAAGCTAGGCTTAGGTAATTGATATAAAATGTTGTTAATAAAAATCCATAATTTACAAGGAACTCAAGAACTTAAATGTCAAGAAACCAAATAATCCAGTCAAAAGGTGGGGAACAGAGCTAAACAGAGAATTCACAAAGGAGGAATCCCTAATGGCTGAGAGACACTTGAAGAAGTGCTCAGCATCCTTACTCATCAGAGAAATGCAACTCAAGACTCTGAGATTCCATCTCACACCTATCAGAATGGCTAAGATCAAAAACTCAAATGACAGCACATGCTGGCAAGGGTGTGGAGAAAAGGAAACACTCCTCCATTGCGTGTGGGAGTGCAAGCTTGTACAACCACTATAGAGATCAATCTGGCAATATCTTAAAAAACTTGGAATAGCTCTACCTCAAGACCCAGCCATCCCACTTCTGGGTATACATCCAAATGATTCCTCACCAAATCGCAAGGGATTCCTCATCTATGTTCATAGCAGCCTTATTTGTGATAGCTAGAAACTGGAAACAACCCAGATGTCCCTCAACTGAAGAATGGATTAAAAAACTGTGGTACATCTACACAATGGATTACTACTCAGCCACCAGAAACAATGAAATCATGCAATTGGCGCCAAATGGATGGAACCAGAGAAGCTCATCCTGAGTGAGCTAACCCAGACTCAGAAGGATGCACATGGCATCTATTCACTTATAATCAGATTTTAGCCGTATAGTACAGGATAACTATGCTACAACCAATGCACCAAAGGGAACATGAACATAGACTTTTTTTTTTTTCTGTCAATGAGACACTTTGGCCTAGTGGTGCTGCCTTGTAGGTCCCCAGTGTATGAGGAGGCTCTTGGCCCTCATATGACTGTTGAACTGGGGCGGGGGACTGTTATGTAGGGATACTCCACTCAGGAGGAGTAGGATGGAGAGGAGAGGGGGTAGAGGGTGGGAGGTGGGACTGGGAGGGGTAGAAAGAAGACACTGTGATGGAGATATAACTTGAAGTAATAAACATAAAAAAACAAACCCCCCATAACCCCCAAAATGTTAATATTGTAAATTACTCATTGAATATTGGTTATTATTGTTAAAACAGGTTCCCCACTATGCAAATTATCACAATATTGATATGTCTACACAATATGCCAATGTACATATAACTTACAAATGTTTAAAAAATGAAATGTGACCAAAACTCTTTACACTTTGGGGAAATTCTTTTTGGTTACCTAAACTTAAAACAAATACATGTATTTAGATTTCTTTCTGGGCATAAAGAGTCAAAGATAAACTAGTACAAGTATATTTTGTAAAAGTAAAAAAGATATTCAACAATGCTTTTGACAGCAAGGAAGACTTCATTTCAGTAGCTAGAGATGCCATGATTATGGGATTGAGTGTGGGCTTAATTTTATATACAGCATGTGTGAATGAGAGCCAATAACCAAGGCATTCTATGGTTCTTGTAGGAAACATTGTCAGCCCAAGTTGCACAATTTTATTTATAGATGCATACAAATACACTTATATGTATTGTATATAGTTTTGGTTAAGATTATATCTTTAGGGTTTCTTTGGCTGTGATGAGCCACCATTACTGAAGCAACTTGACTTTTGCTTCCATAGCACTGTTCGTCATTGAAGGAAGTAGGATCAGGAGCAGGCCAGATCAGGAGGCAGGAGCTGATGAAGAGGCCATGAAGGGGCGCTGCTTACTGGCTTTCTCCTCATGGCTTGCTCAGTCTATTTTCTTACAGAACCCAGGACAACCAGCCTCAGGATGGCACCACTCACAATGGGCTGAGCAATCACTAATTAATCACTACTTAAGAGGGAAGGGGATAGTGATTTGAATGTAAAATAAACAAAATTTTAAAAAGAAGAAATAAATGAAACAAAAAACAATAAAAATTAAAAACCAATAAAAAATAAACTCAATTTTAAAAAAAGAAAGAAAAGAAAATTCCCTAGAGGTTTGCCTCCAGCCTGATCTTGTGGAGATGATTTCTCAATTGAGGCTCCCTCCTCTCTGATGACTCTAGCTTGTGTCAAGTTGACATAATACTATCTAGCACACTATAAAAATATAATTTCTTGAGGTTTTATCAATCTTGGTATTATTTGCTCTCCTTTCTTTTAGCAGGCGTTAGGGAGGAAGTTTTGCACCCACTCCCTTCCCACCACTGGCCGAGAAGTACAGAAAGTTGTATCTTCTGGGCCCTGGTTTGCTTTTTTTATATCAAGTTGGATAACTGACAGAAGAAGATCTGAAATGAGCCCATGAAAAGCTGCATAGATTTATAGAAGTATCTAGAACTGGGGAGGCAGATCTAGAAAGGGCGAGAGCCACTGAGAGTTGAATTCTAGGAGATATTTGGGTAGTTTTAAAGCATCCAGAAAAGGGATGCAGATCAGGCTTCTGTGCTGTGGTGTGGGATATTTTGGATAAATAGTAGTTGGAAGCAAAGTTTGAATGATATTTTCTTATATGCTGTAGATTGTTTTGTCCCTGTGTCATTTTAGAGGCAATAAAAATGGAAAAAAATTTTTTTGTCACTTCTCTTGGGAGATCCCATCTGAATTTTACTGTTGGTCAAGCTGAAACATGAAGGAGTTCAGCTTTTTATAAGTCGCATAACGTTAATTTTTATAGTAACAAACCTAAGAATTTAGTCTTTAGTTTGATGTTGACTCACCCACACAATGAGTTTTTAGTCAGGCAGAGATTCTGAGGACAGTTAGAACAAAGAACACACACACACACACACACACACACACACACACACACACACATTGTATAGGAACCTATTTGTAGCTCCATGGCAAAATGTTGGGTGACAGAGGCAGAGAGCAAGCCAGGAGATGAAGCTGTTTGAGAAGTCCCTCATCACACATCACAGCATAGATCCTCAGTACAAGTGACCAGGTACCAGTACTGTTCCCCAAAACCTTGAACTTGTACTCCTGCACTGTTCCAGCCTCTTGGATTTGTTAATCCCATTCATGCACATCCCCTCTCTCAATATAGAAAACAAGAACAATCAGGCAAAGAAGTAGGAGTCTGCTTTAGAAGCACTAAATCCTAGTGCAATCTGAACTAATGAAGTTTAATGTTGTCAAGCTCCTTGCAAATATTCCTCACACAGAGGAGGAATGTTTAGGAGAGTAAAAGCATCCTGCCAAGAACTGAAGACTTTTACAGAAGGGCTGCTGTCTCCTCATTCCCTAGCCTCAAGACTGTCAGAAGGTAAACTACTGCAGGCCAGGAGCAGGGGCCCTGTTGATATAGGGTGTGAACCTCCTGCTGGTAGGACTTCCACTACTTGATGAAGCCCCAAGAAGGAAATGTCCATTGCTGTGTGTTCTGAACAGGATCTGCAGAGTCACTTTAATATCTCTCCGGCCCTTAAACTGAATCATTGAGATTTCACACGTGTGCCATTTGCCTCCTACAGAACATGCACACTCAGTATGAGACAGGGAGAATGCTTAAGTCTCTTTCAGTGATATAAGTGATTATATATAGGATTTCTTTCTCTCTTTTTTTTCTTATTTATAATGGGCTGATAGAAACCTGAATTGGTATGAGCACACTACCACAAAAAAAAAAAAAACCCAAGTTGGAGATCATTACAAAAGAATCCCTTCCACATTTTCCTACTCCTGAGAAATTGCTTTTAAAGACCATAGTGCCAAGAATTTCACTCATGAGATTAAACAAAATTACAACAATTACACTGTATTTCATAGCTATAATCAAAGTGGAAATACCATGCTAACAGGTAGCTCTTATATTGTTCTTCTCTGAGTTATGTGCAAATATAAATGAGAACTCTTCAAAGACAACACATGGCCCTGTCCAAGTTCTGAGTGTTTGGATATCAGCAGGAACTAGAGAGTCATACATTGCACTGAGCCATGGAAATGTTTTTTGTACTATTTCTCCCCCCCCCCCAGCATTTCCTCTCTACTGTGTGTACATGTTTTATTATTTTGGATTCCAGATCCCTGCGAGTTTCCCCTGGCTCTTAAAAGGGGGGTGAAGACCACTTTGGTGTCAAAGTCTAGCATTTGACATAGAAAAATACAGAAGTATTTTCCTTATGTCTAATGCAATTTCTAAATATAGATGTACACTTCTGGCTATGTTGCAGTAGCTTGTGACAAACTCAAACTCATGCCAAGAACAACTAAAGCTTGATTTTTAACAGTGCCTAGAGGCAGGCAGAAGTTACTGACACACAAAGACTCAAGGAGCCAATGGGAAGATGGGCAGTAAGGTGAGGGGAGCCTATTTCAGCACTGCTCAGGACACATGCTAGTTTCTGCTATGGTTTAAGAGGCTGTAGACCAGGCAGGGGTCCATTTCTACTGGTCAGAGAAAAGGTTTAAGTAACTTCAGATAACGTTAAGCTTCAGGTAGCAAAGGAACAGAATTTTTGAATTTCAAGGCAGCTAAAGTTTGAAGGCCAAGATGCTGAAGAGAAGGAAAGTGCAGTGAAGTGAGCCACTATATTGTTTTTCTACATAATATGAGACATTCAATAAAAATGATCAGGAATGTTGAAACAGCAAGACTGATAAATAAGTAAGACAAAAAGATACATGATTTACCCTTCAGATGATTAGGTATGGTTTAAAATACTTGTTCCTAAACATGTTCAATAGACTGGGTAGCAATAGGAATATTGATAGTAAAATTTTACCATAGATCTAGAATCTATGTAAAATAGATTGTAAAATAAGTAGAAATTCTAGGACTAAATAAGAAGAAATTTATTAATTGAGCAGCATATTGAATAGAGCTGAAGAAGAACTCAGTCAGTTGGAAAATAGGTGAGTAGGAAATACCTAGGGTGACACATGCAGACAAAAGCAAAAATAAGAAGCATGGAAAAGAATGTAAGAGGCACACACATAAGAGAGGATAGAAAAGTCTGCAGCAGAGTTTGTAAGTCTGTGCATTGTTGACAGTTTGAGTCAAATATTGCTCAAGTTGCTGTAGGGCATTATGCCCTAGGCAACAAAGCCATTCCAGGTTGAGAGCCACCAAAATACTTCCAATATAATATCTGAGAGACAATGGAGGCAGAGGCAATACTCGAACAGAAATGACTCTCAAGGATCCAACGTTCAAGTTTTCCAAGTTCTGTTTGACATTGGAGAAGTAAAAGACACACAAATTTCTATCAATTTCCAATAAATCAAAGATTCCCGGGGGAGACTTCAATAAAATCAGTAAAACAAGAGTAAATTAATGTTCATTTAATGAAGTAGTGAGCCAGTAGTGGTGTAATATTGTATAGTGACCAAGACAAAGAAAGGGGGAAAAGGATACAAAAAGTAAAAAACAAACAAACAAACAAAAAAACAAAAAAAACCCAACAACAAACAAAACAGAAACAAAACTGCAGATCAGATAGAAGACGAATATTAATCTGTCAAATATAAACCCCAATACATTATTGATTGCAATAAACATAAAATTTATATATATTAATTAAAAGGTCTATTAGACTAGATTTTATTAAATGTCTAATCTTTTACTTGCTCAAATAAGACATACCTTAATAATAAGGTGACGTGGTTAAGATTTAGTGTTTGTAAAAGATAAATTAGGCAAACCAATGGTGTGCTGGGGACATACTCCTTAAGTGCTTACAGAGCTGACTGTCAGACATTTGGAAATTTTGTCGGTTGTTAAACACTTGCTTGAGATAGACCATTATGAAAATCCTCAGAGGCTATAAATTAGAGACTTTGGTTTTGCCTTTCTAGGGAGGTAATTTAAGTGTATAAGACTGTGCAAACCCAGATCAAAGGAAAGATTGATTACACCAATACTAGTATTCCATAAGGTAAGCGGCATTATACATGTAAACACATTTATTCACAATGAAACAATCCACTAGTAAGGTGTACTAATTTAAAAGTTTCTGACTTCTAAATGTCTGTCTGCAAAGTTAACAGAACTGGCCCCCTCTGGCTGGTAACATCTGCACCAATGCCATCTTGGGGAATGCAAATTCAGGGAGTGTAACCCAAACCCACCGAATTGGAGTCACTGGGACCAGCAATTTGCCTTAACCAGGCTTTCTGAAGCTGGAGAGCGCTCTCTCTCTCTCTCTCTCTCTCTCTCTCTCTCTCTCTCTCTCTCTCTCTCTCTCTCTACCAATGCAGTTATCCCAGCCCTAGTCAGTTCGCTGCCTTCTCTCTACTCATCCAATCTCCTCAGCACACTCTGCTTTCCTAAGGAAGTCAGCTTCAACTTTCTCAGGAAGTTTGTGGGGGTCTTGCTGAAATGAAATGTTGACACACCTGAGCTAATTCGTATACAATTTTAACTTGATGGCTAAATGGTCCCATGTGTGAGAGGATGGATTTGAATACTCCTTATGGGCAGGAGTGGAGCAACCTCTCGTCCACATCCCTTGTCAGTCCACAGTACATATATTTCCTACATTGAATTGAATTCCCGAAGAACTCCATTTTCTCTGCATGAAAAATAGGGACAATCCCTTTTCAGGTTGAGAATAATGGTCAAATAGTTTTTGGGGTTTTTTTTTGTTTTTTGTTTGTTTGTTTTCTTGCCTGAGGTGAGGATGTGTAAGATCTTGTAAGATATATTTTGGGAGCTGTATTCCCTTCATTTTAAAGTTTTCTTCCTCACTGGAAAACGTAGTAGGAAAGGCAGCCATTTTTTTCCGTCTCTTAAAACACAAGGTGGTTGTGACTTCAAAAGTGTTACTACGTTTTAAAAGAGAACTCTGAGAAAAATAGATAAGGCTTAGAAGCCCTCAAGAGTATGCTTGCTCCTTTTAAGCCCTTAAGAAAGTCTTAGGTACATTCAAATATTTTCCTTTCATTTTAATTTTTGTTTTACGATAGGACTAATTAAAGCAACACCTGTTTGGAATGATCTAGTTGGTGCTGGGTCAACATTTCCATTGGGTTATGTTCCAGCTGTGAAAACTCAAGTCGAACTAGGGCTTGGGTGTATAATATCCAAACCCAAGGGGATTCAAAACAAACACCAGTATACTAGTGTGCATATTTGGGGGGCAAACCAAATAGAAGCAAAGTAATTTCAGGTGCTCTTTAGCGTTTGTGTAGTGTGCAGGCAATTTTTTTTTAAATGATTCTGGCTTGTAGACCTTCAGCTCCTCATGTAGGTAGACTGCCTTTGGGCATTGAAGAGAATAAAAACAGGGCAGTTCAGTCTACGTAAAAAAAAATTAGCTACTGTACTCGTGGGTTAATAAGCTTCCTCTCATCAGAAGACTCTTAAAATGTGAAATGATAAATGATGGATTTAAGGGCCCCAGAGGCAAACTGATAAGTACTATGTGTTAAGGGTAAGTGGCTGCTTCTTTCTGTTGGGAGGCCTTGAAGTTGAGATTTATTAGTATGTCACAGAAAAGAAAATGGAATTTGGGTTGAGGTTGGAAGTAACACCACAGACTAGATCCTGCCAAATAGTGATTTTCAAATATTTTTTAACACTTGCAGGAGCACAAATAAGGAAAGTGGAGAAGAGTGGAGCGTCTCAGACTGACTCAGGGGCAGGACTTCCTTGGGTTCTCTAAGACTGTGAAACGTGATATGAAACCACTGTCCCACTGATGATGTGAGCAGCCAGGCCAACTCAAAGCTTGGTTTTGATAGGCTCTTCTGAAAAGAAATTGACTAATTGATAAAGGAGGTGAAGTGAGCATTCGGTGTGTATTTCACATTCATGAAACTCCAATGCTCCAAAGAGCTAGTTATTAAGCAACGATGAAGACTAGAGCATTTAACCAGCTGACTTCATGATGTTTTATATGTGGGACTTTTTTGTAAGTCAAGAAGAGCCAAGATTTCTCTGGAAAGGGTGATAGAAATGCCTGTCAAGTTCACAGGAGTTTTCTATTTCTCTCTCTACTTCTCTCTTTATTCTCCTGTTCTTTCTTTGTCTTTATTCTTTTCCTTTCTACCTTTCTTCTCTCTTCCTCCATCTACACACACACACACACACACACACACACACACACACACACACACACATTTCCACACTTTGGGAGGCACCATTGGATTTAAACCTATTTTCTACAACTGTGGTTGAGTAGAATAAAAGTTATTATGGGAATTCAAGACAGAGTCAAACTGAGAGCCACTATTGATGCTATAATCTGAGCATATAAGGGAAATTCATCTTAGAATCCTTAGGAAACCTGCATGGATTGTGTGCCCATGGTCTAACCATTGCCTTGTGGACTTCTATGCTTTCAATTCCCTTTACTCCTTCTCAAAGCTCAGACTTGCCTGCTATTCTGTCTCTTCTAGATTTAAAAAAAAAAAAATCAGTCTGGATAAACACCTGCTTACTCAAGTCATAAAAGACCATCTATGCTGGACAAGGCACCAGAAAGTATATCATCTGCCTTCTGCCTTTGCAACTAGAAATTCCAGGTTTAGGCATGGACCCTGGCATTCCAAGTTTAAGAACTCTGGACTGAAGACAAAGGTGCCAAATTTTCTCATTACAGTGGGCAGTGAAGCATGTGACATGGTCTCTATCATTCAGGGTCTCTTGCTTTCTCCGAAGAAACCCGGGAATTAAAGTATCTCACACACTGTTCTGAAACATTTGATCATTTCTTAAGGAAGTTACAGCAGCAAGCAAGAGTCTGTGCCAGCTCTGTAATCTCAGACCCATGGTGCCTTTTTCTCCCCTCTGAGAAGCAGTCACACACAATACCATCATCCCCACCTAAGGCTAAAGATGTCAGTGATTGAAAACAACTTAGAGCCTGGACTTTCTTGGGAATTTAATTTTGAATAAAGTTTGATGTTAGGTATCTCTGATGGCGGGATTTTAGGTACCAGTAGACACAACACGAGGAGTCAGAGATACTTCCTACAACCCTCTAATCCCACAGTGCTATCTCTACTTACAAGTGCCCCTGCCCGAGTATTTTCCTCATCCTTCCTTTCATCCTTGTGCATATCAGTTCTTTGAAGTAGTGACTCCATGATAATAAAAAGAAAGGGAGAGAAGAAAGATGCCTACATATTCCTTCCACCTAAGCCTCCTAATATAATTCATTTTGTTCGGTTACTCCTGGAATACAGTTTAGAAACCATTAGTGATGTGGATGCTACATTGTAGCACAGACTCTGCTTATCTTATACTATCTGTGCTGCCAGGCAAACAAAAATATTCTTTATTAGAATGTCTGCACTAAGTTTGAGCAGCAATAGGATTGGCATAAGCAGGGAATGAGAGACCCACAGGTGGTTATGGCATGTCCTCTACTTTAGAGGTTATGGTTCTAGGAAGAATTCAGGAGAGAAGGTGAGGACAATGAATGGCTTTTGTTTGCAGCTTGACAATGTGCTGATGGCTTGGGAGTCCTCTTGAGGCCCAACAAGCCATCTGTCATGCGAACTCAACAGCAAACTAACCCCATTTGAGCTATTAGGGTCAGAAACAACCCGAGACTGCCAAGCTGCTAGCCCTTGGGAATGTATGGACTATTTCTCAAGAGCCTAAGTGCCCCCTCTTTCCCCTGGGCTTCCCCACATTCATCTCACATAACTCATCAAGTAGGAATTTGCTCCGCATAGCCCTAATTCCTTTTCTTTGTGACTTTCCTGAGATATGGCTTCCGTTTCAAGATGTTCAAGGCTGATTACACCACATTGGAGTAGGAAGGGAGAAACCCCAGAAATGAAGCAAATGGTATCTGCTTGATAGAGCAGCTGGTAGGTTCAAACTGCTTTAGTTAGGATATGTTCAAACCTTCATTTTGCTAATGGTGAACTTGAAATATGGAGGTTGTAACTGCCAACCCTAGTTTCTAGGGGGAGTTAGTGGCAGCATTCATCCTGGAATCTTTCTTCTGCTTATCCTGGGCTGAGATTAGAACTTCCACCCATCTTGCAAATATAGTCACAGGGAAAGAGAGAATTCCCATTTCTGAGGATTTCCTGTGAAAAGTGCTGAGGATGGAGTTCTATATGAACCTTTTGGTCTCTATAAACTCTCAGCTTTCAAGGTATGGCAGGGGGCTTCTGGGTCCAAGAGTTAAAGAGCAGGTGCAAAAATAAGCTGTAGCCCATGTGTCTCCATCGTGTTTAACATGAGGTGTGGGATGATGATGGGAACAGAGTCTATGCTACAGGACTCTTGATTCTTTTGCTGATCTATGTATACAAAATTCAGGGATGGGGATGAGGTTCTACAGGGAAGAGAAGACAAAGAATATCGGAGCAGTTGATTTGACAAAACTACCACCTGTGGCTGAATTTAAACAATGCTTACTGGAAAACATGTTAATGTGAGATAACTGTATGGGTTGAGCAAAGAGAGAAGAAACAGACATTCCAGGCTGTTCACTGAGCTGTTTGCCTAGGATATTGGATACCAAATATGACATAACAGGTGTACACAATGATTAAGAGTCCTATTATGTCTAAACAGCTGAGCACAAAAGGACTGAACATAAAAGGATTGTATTAACATTTTTAACCATTTTTCCATTCTGGTTTGGGCCCCAAACAGGTTTACTACGACCCAACTCAGCAGGAAGTCATTTTAAGAGAGCGATGTCCCATGCCCAGAGGGTGGAGAGGGTGTTTCTCCCCCCCCCCCTTTTTGGTTATTTGATGGATAACAGAAAACTTTGTTATTTAGGGGAAGAGACTACAAGCTGTTAAATGGTCTTGTTAAATGGGTTTTGGAGGTTAGACCCAGGGACTTCCTTCTTTTTCTTTTCTGTATCCTTTCTCTCCTATGTAGGAGTGCACAGACTTGAGAAAAATGGGACATAGACATAGTATGGGAAGGACCAAGAAGAAGGGACAGATTATTGAATATGCCCTTATAACTTTGTATATTGATACAAAATTAATATTATATTTGGTTAAATTGGTATTGGTCATTGTATATTAATGTAAAATTAAGATTGTATTGGGCTACATCGGTATTGATCTTTGTATATTGATACAAAATTAAGATTATATTTGGTCACAATGGTATTGACCCTTGTATATTGACGTAATATTAAGATTGTATTGGGCTACATAGGCATTGATCTTTGTATATTGATACATAATTAAGAGTATATTTAACCACATTGGTATTGATCTTTGTATATTGATACAAAATTAAAGGTAACGCTTCTTAAAGGTATTGTACCTAGTGATGCTTAAAAATGAAATGTGAAGCTCTACCTCTTGATACCAACCGTCTTAAACCATTTAGGATAGTTAAGAAATACAAACTCCTAGTCATGCAAGTGTGTCATTTTGTTAGCTACTATGACAGTCTATCACAGATATTCTCTAAGTCAGAAATCAAGTTGTTAAGAGACAAGCAACATTTGCTTATCTAAATACAAGAGATAGATAGGGCATCTTCAAAAACCCCAAGAGATCTGCAGAATATGGCATTCAAAGATGTTTTCTTAAATTAAGATTTTTTTGATATCGAGATATGTCAGCTCCTGACAGCACCCCCTATTCTACTCCAAATAGAAGATGAGCATCGAAGAATCTCCAGTGTGAGATGGTTGAATTAGTGGCAAGCCTTTCTCTTGGCATGAAAAACCCCTTGCTTCAACTGTAGACAGACTGCTGTCCAAAAAGGACAAAACTTGGTAGCAGGGAAGTCGACAGCCTAGCTCTGCCAAGACAGGGTAGGTAAGTCCTTCATAATTCCTGCTCTACAATCAATGTCTGTCAGAGAAACAGGACCAAAAGGCTGAAGATTGATGCTGTAACGTATGGAGAGAAAACGGGAACTGTCCAGGCAGCCACTGATATGTCATTTCTTAGTTTTGGATGATGCAGGCCCTGCACTTCCTACATAATCAGATATATTTATCCCTCTCAGGTCTCTGAGGTGGTTGAAGAATAGATAGCTAGAGTCTCATAGCTAAATTTTGAGTTGTTTAGGAATCAAGAGGATGTTCTGGATCTAAGAAGATGTTTTTAAAATTGTGAGGAAAGTTAGTATGAAAGCTGAGTTAGATATAGAACTTTAAACTCATGGAGATGGTTAGATAGTAGAATGTTAAGTCAGGGGCCAAATATGTATGGACTGGACATTGGGAATGTATGCTAAGCCATTTAACTCTCATAAATGTGGCGTATTTATTTCTGTTGTTTTGTATAGTATTTACTGTTATAAGAGAAGGAACAATTTGTTGGACTGAAAGGGGTAGCTGTTGGGGGGAAGAGGGTGGAAGGGTGGGACAGGAGGGGGGAGTAGGGAAGGGATTGTGACTGAGATGCAACTTGAAGAAATAAAAAAATAAAGTATTAAAAAATAGAGTCCTATTATGTGCTTACAGCTCCAAAATATTGTCATTTTAAGTTAAAGGACACAGTCATAAATCATAGACACTGAAGACTCAATTAGGAATTTTCTCATCTTGAAAATGAGAGAAGAGAGAGAGAGAGAGAGAGAGAATAATTTCTACATATACCTGAGTGTAAACTCACTTAGTAACTTTGAAGGAATAGAGGAGGGTAAGGGAAAGTGAGAGCTTTATGAGGGAGAAACATATTAGTTAATCTCATGAGTGTTGTCATGTGGTGATTACAGTTCCTATGGTGTGATGAGAAGGATATGTTCAAGTATTCTTTCCCTAAATCTGTAACCTCAGACTGAACACTAAAGAAATTAACATTGGGAGATAAGCCAACCAAACCAACCAAAATTTCTTCTGACCTCATCCATTCGATAAATATGCTCATAGACAGTTCATGTTTATCACATCTCCCATCTACTCTCAGCCCTCTACTCTCAGCCCTCTCCTCTCTGCTTTCTGCTCTAAAGGATTAAATTCTCTGGTTGGTGTTTTCCCCCATGAAACTCTGTCCTCCCCTGCATCATGATGGCTGACCCTCTTCTTCTACACATGTGCTTGTGCCCAGGTTTCCCAGAGGACCTTCCATTGTTGTGTTTTCAATTTTCACACCTGTACACATCAATGACTCTGAAATCAACATTTCAGACTCTCCTTCTGGAAGTTCACTTGCCTTCTGGAAACCTCTCTTCAGCAGATCATGGATGCTCAATAAAAATATAGCCCAACTAACTTATTTACTTCATTCCCCACTCTGCACTGGTGAACAGCATTGCTTGCCATCTGCTTGTCCATCTTCTGAGTAAACACTGTAGCTTGCTTGAGTCATTCCCCTCTGTGCCCGCCTTTCCTATACTGCCCTAAGGACTCTTCACCCATCAATCTACTCCTGTTTTCTTCTCCAGCCTCAGGTCAGGCTGCCCCTCATTCCCACATGACCTACTGCTACAGTCTCCAACTGGAGTCTCTCCTATCTGATTGCATATCTTTAGTGCAGCTCCAGTGCTTTTAAACAATGCTATTTCTAACTTGTGAATACATTCCAAGACTTCAGTGATTCCTATATACAAACTTCTTCATGAGGAATACAAGACTTTCATCACCAAACTTGACCGTACATCTTCCATTTCCTTCTCACCTGGGCCTTAGATGCCTGTCAGCCACAGCAGTGTCCTCGTAATTTTTCAGTTCTTCCAGGAATTTCCCCCTTCCTCTTTGTCTTTGAGCTTTTATACATGTAGAGAGATATTCTTTAATGGGGCCCTTGGCACTGTACACTCTGTCTTTCAAGGCTAAGTTTCATCCTGCCTCATTCGGCTTTGGTCACCAAGGGCCTGGATTTTACAAGAGCTTTTCAATTTTGTCTATTTACTGATAATTTCCAAGAGAAGATAAGGAGTAGGGGACTGCATGATGTATTGGCTATCAAGGACCTTATAAAAGAAAAATACGTAAGGGAGAGGTGTAAATTTGAGATAGAGAGGTTAAAAGCACATAAACAAATCTTCCCCAAATGGACTTAGTTACCAAATTTCGAACATTAATATATAATGACAATCCCCAAGGAAAAGTATTCTCTTTGGCAACTGACTCCAAATCAGCGTGGCTTATGGGTGTTGAGGGAGACAGTGCTGAGATGAAGGATGGTCCATGACAAAAGGCACAGATGACTGTGAATTATGGACTCTCATCCTACCTGGGACAAGGACTGAACAAGCCAGCATCGGAGTGAGGTATCACATGGTTTGTGTAGAAAGTGTGACCTGAATGCCACTGAGGAATTGGAGCCAGGTAATTCAAACCAGGCCTAGCTTTTTATGTTGTAGCAATGCACACATTTGCCAGGGTGTGTCTAGTGAATGTTCTGGTGACCCTTTTACAAAAGTAGTTGACAGCCAATACTGAAGTTCTGAGGCCATGTTACATCCAGCTAAAGCATGCTACCTGCCAGAGATTGATATTTGGTTTTTAAAATTTTATTCATATATGTCTTTTTGGGAGACAAGATCTCTCTACATAGTTCTGGCTCTCCTAGAACTCACTATGTAGACCAGGCTGGCTTAAAACTCATGGAGATTCCACTGCCTCTGCCTCCAGAGAAGATGATTCTTCATAATTTGGGAATCCTTGATCAAGATGCTGTTATGCACCTTTGGGAACATCTCACCCCATACAAAGTGATCAATATAGACTGCAAGAAATGGGGCTAGAATAGGAAAAGGAAGACCCGAACCTTCTGAAGTCCCACTCTTGTACCTGTTTTTATACCTTCCACTTCTGGTTCCATTTTGCAGACAGTGATAAAGAATTTTTAGCAGAGACCTTGAGAAGTGAAGAATGCTCCCAGGTCCTGTGCCACCCACTCTCCAGCTAGAATGTCTTCAGCTAGTATGTAAACCAGCCTTATCTTTGAGTTGAAGCTATGAAACCTGAACTTCCCATCTCTAAGGCTTGAATATCTGGAATGAGCCAAGTTAGGTGGGACTCATTCAAGCTTCAGTGTCACATGAGTGGAGAGCACCTGCAGGGCCATGCTCTCCAGCTGTGCTGAGATCTTTGACAGGAGTAAGCCAAGACCTTTTTTAGGATGAATGGTGCACAGTTACATGGTCTTGCTTGGGGTCTCAAGGTGTGGTAGGTTTTCAGTCCAAGTCAACTGCTCTGATGACATTGTTGCTTTTCAGATTTACATATGTCTGATGACAAAACAGTCTCACCTGATAGGATGGTTAATCTTGGTTGTCATCTTGACATGGTTTAGAATCACCTAGGAGATACACCTCTGGGTGTGCCTGTGAGGACATCTCCATAGGAGTCTAGTTGGGGTCTGAAGATTTACACTGAATATGGAAAGTGATGTTCCATGGGGGTTACAAACTGAATAAAATAAATAAAGCGGTGTGAACCACAACAGTGTGAACAACAAAAACTACCTCTTGACTGCAGCATCAGTGTGACCAGCCACCTCACATTACTGCTACCATTCCTTCATGGTCATGACAGACTGTACCTTCAAAGCATGAACAAAAAAAAAATCCCTTTTGTGTTGGGTTGTTTTTTTGTCAAGTGCTTTGTCACAGCAAGAAGAGTAACTAATAAACTTGGAGAATGAAAGCTTTGAATCCTCTTCCTTTCCTAATTGTGGACTATGAGCTCAAAAAATAGAAATATAGCATATTTACCCCCACCCCCTTAAACAAAACTGAATCAATATGCATTGACTCCCCATATTCTGTTAAGGTCCTGGTGGTGTGGGGGCTCAGAAATGCAAGTTGGCACCCTGACGAAGTGCTCAAAATCTAGCCTAAGACACACATTTTTAAAGCACGGATTTTGATAGAGGGCATCCTGAGAACCCAATGAAGGTACCTCAGCTTTAATTCAAGCTATAGTAAAAACAGAGGTGGCAGAGTGTAAGAGAAGCAATTGGTAGCACAGCACTGACTGTAGCCACTTCTTGGGATTATGTTGCAGATATAAGGCACCCTAGATAGCTCAGCATAGTGTTGAACTCCCATAATCCCAGTACTAGAGAGATGAAGGGAAGAGAACTGGAGCTCAAGGTCATCCTAGGATTACATAACATATGTTTCCTGGGCTATGTGAGATCCTGTTTCAAAATCATATATACATGTATATGCACATGAATATACATACATGTATATGCCCTGGATGATCCTCTGAAGAGCATGAGTAACAAGGTCAAATGTGTGCTTAAGAATATTCATCAGTTGGATGGTAGATGAATAAGGGAGGCAAGACCAGAAGACCAGGTTAATAGAAAAAAATAGGGCCATATTTCTTTTGAATTCTAAATCCTTCCCCCATCTCTAGCATTTGAACAGATACCACAGAAAATAACGTTAATATCCAACAATTGCATGAGTGGCTTAAAAGTGTGATGGTTGGTCCACCCGTGATTTCCCAGGCTTGTTTTCACAGGACTGGAGGCCCATCTGCTTCTCTTGGCTTCGAGGGAAGAAAACAATGCAGGAAAGGTCTTCTAACATTGTCCTATGGGTGATCTGTGGCTGACCCTTGGTCCAGGGATGCGGGGGTGGGTGGACTACTTTACTGAGGGTCTCTGGGTGTCAGGGAAACAGGGCCCTGGAGGCTGGCTGCTCCCATGCTGGCCCAGACTCTTGTTTTTCTTGAGCTGACTTGCTGGAGAAGTGAGTGAAGTCAGAAACAAAATGCCACATTGCACGCCCACTGAAGTCTGGGCTCAAGGGAAAGAAGAGAGATTGCCAGAGCGTTAGCTGTTCCCAATCCACTCCTAGACCTTAAGCTGTCTTGAACAGAGTTGCCAATCAGCTCGGTAGGGACTGGCCTTTGAGGGGGGTGGGGGGGTGTAGGCAGGGGAGGGGGTGGGAAGGGAAAAGTCTGTGCTCCATCTTAATTACCACATCAGAAGCAGCTCCCTCCTCGCAAAGCTCTGGTGTCTTCTAAAACTGGGTGAGTCTTTAGGCTTTACATGTGAACTTGTCAGATATGCCATTTGCCTGTGTATATGCACATGAAGGGTCGTTTGGATTGAGAACTGAAATCTTTCACTTGTGGCTTTAGCTGGGAAATTCTTGGCAAGATGAGAATGCAGGGCTAAAGTCTTAGGAAGGGGTTTCTGTGGAAGAATGATAGTGGTTTTCTGTGGCGTTTTTGAGTGGAAGAGTCTATAGTTAGGAGATGACAATGTAGACATCTGATAGCATCAGTACTGTGTAAGGAACTATGCCCAGGGACCGGCAGATTGGGGTCTGAGTCTCGGTTCTAACTCAGTCTATTATCTTGGGTGAAACCCTTGACTCCCTCACCTTTGCACACCTTGGGAAAATGAGTATATTGATCCTGTGAGTGGGTTTTACAGTGTGGCATCTGAGCCCTGAATAACTGAAAATCCCTGCATCTTGAGTAGTTGTCAAAGGGATGGAAAGGCATCATCCTCGTTTTGGAGTTGAGGAATCTGGGTCCCATGTGTGTGCTTTGCCATGGGGCAATGGGACTAGCCGCTGTAGAAGTCCAGGCCATCATGACTTCTCCTTAGCATTGCAGTTAATATGAGCCAATCAGGCTGGACTGTCGCTAAAGAAGACTGAGCTGCACTGGAGACAGCAGCCTCAGTGTCCACATTGTGTGAGATCAGTTTAGTACAAAGGTCTGAAGAAAACAGGGTGAGAAGAGGCACCTGCTGGGAGTGTCTCTTTGCCCTTGAAGAGCTGCTGGGATTGCCCCCACACTGTGACTATGTGACACTGCCACTCTCTTGTTATGATGTAGGATTTTGCCTGGAATCTCAGCAAGTCATTCTTAGAAGGCTAAGGTAACCTGGGCATTTTACAATGTGCTGCATAGCAAAGCTTATGCCTGGGGTCATGCTTGGTGTATTCTGACCCATCCTGTGGCCTCCAGCTCACAGGATTATATGGACAAATTAATTAGGGGCCCATTCATCAATGTGGATAAGGAGGGCAGGAGCCCCAAGTTCTTTCAGTAATTCAAACATTTGCTGATGTTTTCTAAGGAATATAAGTGGGCACAGTTAGAGTATAGTGGAAGCCAGGATATAAAATGCTGTAATGTATAGAAAAATGAATGGATTTGGGGGAGGAGAATTCAAATGTAATAAGTTTATTCCTTGTCTTTCTATTTTTAAATATTTATTTATTACTTCAGGTTATATCTTCATCACAGTGCCCTCTTACCACCCCTCCCAGTCCCACCCTCCCACTTTCTACCCCCCATCCCTTCCATCCCACTCCTCTGCAGTGGAGTGTCCCTGCTTATCAGTCCCCTGTCCCAGTTCAGCCGTCATATGAGGGCCAAGAGCCTCCTCAAACACTGGGGGCCTACAAGGCAGCACCACTAGGGCAAAGTGTCTCACTGACAAGTAACAAAGTCTATGTTCCTGTTACCTTTGGCGCATTGGTTGCAGTATAGTTATCCTGTACTTCTATTTTTTGGTTGTGAGCCTAGCCTTTAACGGCTGAGCCATCTCTCCAGCCCTGTACTTCTATTTTTAATTTTTTTTTTTTTGGTTTTTCGAGACAGGGTTTCTCTATGTATCCTTGGCTGTCCTGAACTCGCTTTGTAGACCAGGCTGGCCTCGAACTCACAGAGATCCGCCTGCCTCTGCGTCCCGAGTGCTGGGATTAAAGGCGTGCGCCACCACGCCCGGCTTTCTACTTCTATTTTTAATTGCTAATATTAGTTTCACAATAATAACAATTTGTTATTTTTAAAAAACCCTTTAAGTGCTTTGTTAACTAGTGTCCAACTTAGAATCCCATAAGAATGGCAGACATTATTGTAGTTTGAAGGGATAAAATTAAGCATAGAGAAATTCAATAACTTACCTAATTTATAGAGGCCATGAGTGTCAACACTGAAATCCAAATTAGGCTGTCTTGTTCCAGAGCTATAATCTGATGTACACACACACACACACACACACACACACACACACACACAAACACATGCACGCTCTCATGCACATGCAGACACATACATTCATGAAAGTGCACATATATACATACATGCACGTAGGCATGCACACACTAATAATTTTAAAAGATTTATTTATGTTTATGTGCATCAGTGTTTCCTATGTGTATGTATGTGTACCATGTACATTCCCTGTGCCCATAAAAACTGAAGAGGGTATTGGATTCCTTAGAACTATAGGTATTGATGGTTGGGTGCTGCCCTGAAGGTGTTGGGAATTGAACCTGGGCCCTCTGCATCAAGTATTGACTGCTGAGCCACCTCTCCAGTCTCTACAATAATAATTTCAATAAAAGATAACATATGAAAGATAACTTTATTCTATCTTTCTCTGCAACCCTTTGGTGTCCACAGATGATAGCCACTGTCAGGTTGTGTGGACTTAGAAAGGGGTGTGGCATCTGGGTCTATGTATGTATAAGATAGTTCTGCTTTTTTCATGGAGTTTTATTTAAATTTCACTGCAGTAAAAATAGACACCAGTAATCTTCAGAGTTGGTTTTCCTTAGAGTTACTCTTTTGGAGACTCTGTCCTGTCTCCCAACCCCAGTGAGGACTGTTTCTGCTCTAGGATGGAAGCGTGGCTAGGATTTCCCTTCATTCTTATCCCTGGAGTTTCCTGCACCTGCCGCCTGCACAGAATACCTGGTGTGCTGGTTTGGAAGACTTCCTACTTCTTAGTAGAAAACCCTTCTGTTAACTTCCTGAAAAAACACAGAAGGAAGAACAAGTTTTAAGGCTAAGGTGTCTGAAAATATCTTTATTTTGTTCTTATATCTTATAGTTTTGAGGATATGGTTTTCTAAACTCGGTATAGTTTTCTGTTTAAAGTTCAAGGCATTTTCCTTCCATTTTCGTCCAGCTCCTGGGTCACATCTTGCTCCTTTTTGAAAAGTATGATGCCATTTCCTATTTCTGATTCTTTGTGAGTGACTGATTTTTCTCTCTGGGATATTTTTGGGGTTTCTATTAAACTCAGATTCCATGATGATAGGCCTTGATGTGCCCTTTTTAGATTCCACATGCCGGATGCACAATATTCCATTTCGATTTGGAAGGTCCTATCCCTTTGCTCAAGAATATTTTTAAAAATTATTTTAAATGATTTCTGATCATTCCTTTGGGTAACCTCATATGTTGGGTATGAGACTTCATGAATTTATCATTTAGTTTAAGTTCCTGTTTTCCTTGTGCTGGCATCTTGCTTATTTTACGTTTCAGATTTCTTTAACTTTCTATCCTACTGAACAATGTATGTGTAGGTGTGTGCAGAGGTTGTAGGAGGTATTGGGAGCCCTACTTTATATCACTCTCTACCTTGCCCTCTTGAGACAGGATCCACCGCTGAATCGGGAGCTAGGCTGTGAGAACCAGGAAGCCTGAACAATCCTCGTCTCGGTCTCTCCATAGTGCTGGAGTTACAGCTATGTGTGACCATGACCAGCTTTTTGCATAGTTCTGCAGATTTGAATCCAGATCTTTATGCTTGTACAACAAGCACTCTTGCTGGCTGAGCCATTTCTCTGACTCCGCTGTTTAAAATACTATTTTAAGTGTTAAAGGATTTTTATTTTAAAGTTTTCCTGTTTGATATTCTTTTATTAATAGCATTTATTCTTATTTTAGTATTCCTTTTTTGCATGGATTTTACATCATTTGTGTCTGAGAATATTACCCTTTGTGGCAAATAGTTATGGCTCTTGGGTGGCCGTGGACTCATATTCCTCAACTTTATCAGTATGAAAACACTATGACCCTCAGACTTGAGAGGGAAAAAAGATGGAACTTAGTATAGAACCAGAGCCCCTCCTCAGTAATACATTTTGTATGGACTTGAACTTGCCAGATCCCAGTGCATGTAAGGCCTGGATATCAACTCAGCCCTGAAATGGAGGGAGGAGCCACAAGCTTGAGAATCTAGGAAAGCCAGAAAGCAAATCATCCCCAGAACCCCTGAAAGAGCAGAATATATGGGCACCCACCTTTACTAGTAAAAGCAGATTTGAACATCTGACCATCATAATGTAATGATAAAGGTACATTGTTTCAGTAACCAATTTTTCTACGATTTATACCAGCAGCCACAATGAGGGTGGAAAAAGGGGCATCACCCGGCCTTGAGTGTCTGGTTTTGGTTCTGTTCCCTCACTAGAGTCTCCTAGTGTGAGGGTTTAACAGAGGCGAATGGGCCCTTGCTTCAACTTGGAATCAAGGGGACTGTGTCATGATGGTGTATAGAAGTAGCACGGTGGTGGCCATATCTGGAGGACACACATACATACACACAAATATGTGTGACATGCGAGTTGGAAGAGGGTTAGTTGGAAAAAAAATGGAGTTTTCAGAATTGGGAGGGGGGAAATGAGAAGGCAATGGTGGGAATTCAGTATACTCACAATATATTACAGTCATATATGAAGTTGCCCAAAATTAAATCTTAGAGATTTTTTAAAACTGTCTCTGAACAGATGAAAAGATTTTGCTTGCCTCATTCCCCATAAAATGCAATTGTGCAATATTTACGAGCTTCTTCAAAATTCTTAAACTTTCTTCCCTCCTTGTTTTTGTTCATTTTTATTTTCTTAGCCCAAAAGTTATTTCTCCCTTGACTGCTAAAACCTCCCAAACCAGATTTAAATTGAATTTCCTCTGTGACGCTATATCTAGTTGTTTCCAGGCAGGATTAACTCCAGTCCCTCTTTGGCATACGTAACAAGTTATGTGTAGCTGAACTCCAGCATGTACCACCGTGTTCTGTGGGTCCCACTTAGCTGTGGGTATTTTGTGTCCCCACTGCTCTATGCTTCTTGAATCAAGCCATGTTCTCTTGCCTCGGGCACACACATATAGTAAGTGCTTAAGAAATAGTAGTTTAACGTGGCATATATTCACTTATAACTGGATTTTGGCCATTATAGTATAGGATAACCATCCTACAATCAATAGACCCAAAAGAGCAGGAACAGGGACTTGGTTACCTGTCAGTGGGACACTCCCACCCCCCCCCCCACCCCCAGTGGAACTGCCATGTATGCCTCCTGTGCAAGAGGAAATTCTTGGACCTCATGTGACTAATGAATTGAGGGGGGCTTATACACAGAGACACTCCACACCGGAGGGATGGGATGGGTGGGAAAGGGGGTAGAGGGTGGGAGGGAGGGGCCGGGAGGTGGTGGAGGGAGGGGGTGGAGGGAGGGGCTGGTAATGGAAACATAACAAAGTAATAAATAAACATTAAAAAATAGTCATTTAATTTAGTGGTTCTAGAATTGGCCTTCACAGTGAAAGAATATGGAATTATTATTTTAAGATACCATTGTGGCTGCTAAGAGAGAGGAAGTCAGTTTCTTTTGGGAGTATAGCATCTGGTGGTTTGTCTGTGCCCTCAGTGAATGGCCCTATACTAATGGGGATAATAAGGGTGGCACTAATCAGACTAATTTGGTTATAAAAACAAAAGAAGAGAACATGGAGTTGGCAGGGAGATGTGGAAGGGTCCTGGAAGAAGTATAGGAAGGGTAGATATGATCAAAATATATTGTGAAATTTTCAAAGAATAAATGAAAGTGCTTGTAAAGATATGAGTGTATAAATCTGACCTGAGAGTAAGTCATAATTCCCACGAGTGGATCTGGAGTGCTGGTATGTTGGGAGTCCTTCAGATGATTTCATTATGGTCAGAGTGAGGCAACACACAGCTGAAAGGTTTCTTGCTCTCATCCACGGGGGCCTTGATAATCACTCTCTCTGAAGATGAATCTGTGCACCTGGAAAAATTCTTACTTCACCGTGGCTTTGAAGCAAACTTTAACTTCTAAAGAAATGCGTGATGACACAAAAGGCAGGTAGGATATATCGTTAGAGATCAGCCCCCACATGTGGAAATGGTTTGCTGCACTCTGGAATGTACCTGTGGAGGAGGCTGCTTTGAAAGTAGCAGATGCTTCTGTTTGTATGTATGCAATTGACCAAAGATGGCATCCAGTCATCTCTCAAGGTCCAGAGTGGCTGTGTTCTGGATGTCTTTCTTATTAGAGTCTACAGCACTCTCTATGTTTATTGTGCAGATGACACGTTTTACAAAGCAAAGCTTCCTGGAACTGTTTCTGGGGAATGGATGTCCCCAGCTTGTGTCTGGCTCCTTGCCTTGTCTTTACAGGTGCGATGCCCAGAGGGGACCCGAACCTCACAGAACCAGACCTCTATTCCCCATGAAGCAAACTGGCACAGCTCAGTAGTTCTCAGACGTCAGCCTGTTAGTTGCTCAGAGGGCTTTACATCAAGGGTCACTAGATCTAAAGTCTAAAGATCACCAGATCTTAGTACATTTGGAATGGAAACTGAGAATTTTCTTTCCTACACTTCAAGGTGATACTGATGTCACTGCTCAAAGGACCATACTTAAAACAAACAAACAAACAAACAAACAAACAAACAAGCCAAAAGCAATTGTTCTAAGGCAGAACTCAGTCAGTGAAGTG
The DNA here is from genome assembly GCA_907164525.1 of Lophiomys imhausi. Lineage (NCBI taxonomy): Eukaryota > Metazoa > Chordata > Mammalia > Rodentia > Muridae > Lophiomys > Lophiomys imhausi. Next base: position 10,693,649 of record CAJQZJ010033149.1, read on the forward strand.
CTTGCTGGGTAAGCATGAGAACCTGCGTTCAATCTGTAGAACCCATGTAAGAAAGCAGAATATGGTGGCAGATATTTGCAATCCCAGTGAAGGGCAAATCCCTAGAGCCCACTAGGCATCCAGCTCAACGCCTTTATATCCACATGCATGCAAATACCCACACATAACAAAGCAAACATATGTGTACCAACATGCACATGAACGTGTGTGTGTGTGTGTACACACATGCACAGACATACACATACACACAAACCACTTTTCTAGGTGGAAGAGCAAAGTGTGAGTAGAAAGCAGGTAGAAAGGGTTAAAATGGTGTGGATTCGGATATAAGTACTTATAAAGGCTAACTGCATATACGGACAGCAATTACTCTTCATGTTTTAAGAGTTTTCTGTTGCTAACCCATGTTTCTCTTAGCAACAAAGAGTAAGGAGTAAATATTCCATGATCTGCTCTGAGCGAGCATGTAGATGAGGTTACATGGATGATATTTTCCCAGGCAGATGTGTCTCAAGTACAGAACTTTCTTTTTCCACAAGAGTGGAGCATTGTCAGAGAAATGCCTGGAAACAGCCCTGTTCCAATGAGAAAATCACCTTTGCTGATGATAACTCTTATCAAACATGCACAGCCTTGTTGATGGTCAACAGAGGGAAGGATCTTGGTCATATCTGGGAGTGGAAAGGCAGATAGAAGAACAGAGAAAACACAAATGAAATAGCAAGTAGCAAAAAACAATGAAATATCAAAAAAGGAACATTCACTACGGCTTACAGCTTATGGTATTAACTACTGTTTATTTTTTTTATATTGTATATGTATGTGATGTGTAATGTATATGTATGACTTTGTGTGTGATGTATGTATGATGTGTGTTAGTATATATGATGTAAAAAGTGTTTGTGATGTATGTGTGCATGATGTATAAGCATGTGATGTGTGTGTGATATATGTGCGTGATATGTATGTGTTATGATATATGTGTTGTATGTGATATATGTTTTTGATGTGTGTATATGCATACACTCAAAAGTAGAAGACAGAGGAGGTCAGGTGCTTTGTTCCGTCTCTCTCTGCCTTGTTTCCTTGATTCAGTCAGGGTGTGTCACTGAACTGGAACCCGTTATTTTTTGGCTACCTGCATGTCAAGAGCAAGTCGTACGGATTCGCCTATCTCTGCCTCTCGTAGCATTAGGGTTACGGGCTTAGGTGACTATTCCTGGCTTTTTCTTATTTGATGGGTTCTAAATACAGGTCCCCTCTTACTGACTGAACCACCTCCCCAGCTCTGTTATCTGTATCTAATATCCAGTATCACTTTCTTGCAGGGTATTAACCAGGCCTTGAAAAAGTGCAAGTGTAAAAGATCAGTGGGTGCTGTGTTTTCTCAGTAGGCCCCACAGGCCTCATAATCCCCTGTGTGAGGCTATGATTGAGAAGAAGTGCCATGAAGCTAAGACATTCTTACCCATGAAGAAGCTATAACGCCTTTTTATGAATACAGCGAAGACAGAGGCAACAAACCAAATGTTAATGCAGCATTACTCTAGAGAGAAGAAGTTAAGGTTGAGAGGGAAATCAGATTCCTACACAGAGTAAATACTGATGTTCGAACAAATTCACAGAACTCTAGTGACACATTCGGATTTTAAGCTTTACAAAAGCTGGATTGGGCCTTTCTACATTTTTAAACTCCCCTCCCAGCATTTTATTTCCAAGATTCTCCCTCATAAACCTCAGCCCACTTCTCTTTATATAGTAGCACATTGATTATTCTCTGGTCCAAAGGCAGGTGGGAAAGAACTGCGGTGCATTTGCCACCAAGCAGCAACGGAATGGGAAAAAGAATCCACACCTGTGCTGACTCCATCTTTGTAGCCCCTGGAAACACTCATGTGAGTCCTGCATACCAGTCTCATGATCCGATCACTTATGCTTACAACTATGAGCCTACTGGATAGAACTTGCCGCTTTCTTAGGATCAGTGGGTTTTCTCTAGTTCACAACCATCAGGGAAGCCCTCACTGAAGGCTTCTTCTCCTTGTAAGTGGAAATACTTACACTCATGCACTTCCTTGTTAGGGAATCTCTTACATACATTTGTTTTATATCTATAAAATGTACAGTTTTTTTTCAAGTACTTACCAGAGTGTTGAGGGCTAGTTGTGGGGGGGGGGATATTTAGATTCCCATCCACTTCTGGCACCTTGTGCTCAAAATTCTTACTTATTCAATGCAAAAAAAAAAGCTTAAAAATGATTTCTTTAAAAAGACCCAACTTAAATACATCTGTGGAAACTAAGCATAATTTATTTTAAAATTAGGTTAAAAATATTTGCAGTGTATGCCCAAACTTTTCCAGATGTTAAAACAAGTAAACACCATTAGATCAAATTTAATTTCGTTTGGTGTTTTAATCAACTAGTGCCTTGATTTTCATTTTTGCTTATAACAAGGTTTACTCGTGTGTTGGAGGTGGTCTTAAAAGTGTTAATTTTAGCTATACTTTATAATGCAAACACATGTGCCAAGGCATTTTCTTATTATAAGCTGAGTTAGATAAACTTTCAGTGTAGCTCTGCTTCATTAAAGCAGGAAGTTTATACACCCTAACAAAAAAAATATGTATTTCCATTTCATGTTGGCATCAATAGTGGTACTGTGTATAATGTCGTTAGTACTGGTAGCTGGAATTCTTCATGGGAGATTGATGAAAGACAGATGACAATAAAAAGGGCATCAGAAACCAAAAATAAATGTGGGGTGTGGACAGAGAAGCAGGGGCACTCTTCAAGAAGGCAGGAATTGTTTCTTGGGAGGTGGCCTTCAGGGCTCCAAGGAGGCTGAGTTTGGAATTTCTGTACAACATGGCAGGTGGCAGGGGGCTGGAGAGATGGCTCAGTGGTTAAGAGCACTGGCTGTTCTTGCAAAGGACCCGGGTTCAAATCCCAGCACCCACATGGCACTTCACAGCTGTCTGTAATGGCTGGGCGTGGTGGTGCTTGACTTTAATCCCAGCACTAGGGAGGCAGGCGTATCTCTGTGAGTTCAAGGCCAGCCTGGTCTACCGAGTGAGTTCCAGAGCAGCCAGGGCTATTACACAGAAAAATCCTGTCTCAAAAAAACTAAAAAAAAAAAAAAAAAAAAAAAAAAAAAAAAAAAAAGGGGGGTATGGGGAGGAGAGTCTCCCTAGTTCCCGATGTGTGACAATAAGGAGGTATTTGGGGGCTGTGCTGGTGCTGTGTGGTACTTTTTATTTTTATGTGTTTGGGTGTTTCGCCTGCATGTATGTCTGTGTGCAAAATATATGTGCCTGGTGCCCAATGAAGCCAGAAGAGGACATCCCATCCCCTGAAGCTGGAGTTACAGATGGTTGTTAGCCGCCATGTGGGTGCTGAGAATTGAAGCCGGGTCCTTTGGAAGATCTGCAAGTGTTTTTAGCTGCCGAGCCCTCTCTAAAGCCCTGTGTATGATCATTTTCCCCACAGAATAAGAAATGTGGAGATGGGCAGTTTGGGGACAGTGCAGTTCAAGGAAATAGCTTTATTTTTAGAGCTTTTTTTTTTTTCAAAGTGGCATTCACCTCGTGATATCAGAACTGTGTTCCAAGTGGGGGAAAAAAAAAGAAGGATAAAAGGCACATTCCCGCTAAATCTCCTAAATCAGAAAAAGAAAACTTTGCCCATGTGATAGGTCCCCTTCTAAATTTGATCACAATTATATCACCTCATCCACCCTAAGCTACAAAGAGCTTTAAAGTGAACATTTTATCTCTGTGTATTACTCCTCACTGCAAAGATAATTGGGATTCTATAAGGAGAAGTGAGAGGGAGAGAAAAATATGCAGTAGCATGCTGGCAAATATTTGTCATTTCTCCAGACTGCTAGTAATGTCTGCCGCATCTCCAGCTTAGCACTACCTCATAGCCTGAGGCCAGACTGCTAGTAATGTCTGCCGCATCTCCAGCTTAGCACTACCTCATAGCCTGAGGCTGGACAGAGATGGAAATTAGTAAATATCGACTCTGTTTTCCACACACTCGGCTACATTAGTTAGTTTCTAGTCTGTAATCATTCTTTGAACTTAACATTCCTTTCAAAGTATCCTAGATGATGTTGCTAATAGTTAGAAGGCAAAGGGACCAACAGCAAATAAATATCAGTAAAACTTTTAGGGGGTCTCATGAAGATAAAGTGAATAAGATCATTGTTTGGGGAGAGTTGCTAGAATATAGTACCATCCTCACCTCTTACACGCTTGGTGAATTTAAGGGCAAGAGGGAATTAACTACAGTTCTAACGATTCTGAATGTTGTAGAGAATACACTTGTAATCTCTAGTTTTCAAAATCAAGGAGTTACCGAGGAGGAGAGTAGGATGGCAAACAACACAGATAAGAATAAACTTCCACAGAGAGTGGTAAGCTGACTGCTTTCCCACAGGGCAGTGGGCTTCAATTCTTTGCATAGTGCAGTGTTAGGAATCCAGGTGTGATCCATGGCAGAAGACTGCTACCGAAGCCAAGGAATTAACAAGGCTCCATGATCACCTGAAGTTGGAGTGTCCAACTGGTAGGTGAGAGTTAATAATCCCTGACTCATGACCTTTCAGTATTTGTAAAATTTGAAGCATGCATTTGGGGGAGTAAGCAAAGGAATGGAACTGCAAACCCCAGGAGAACATTCATTAACTCCCAGTTTTTCTAAGTACAGGAAAAAATCTATCACACTCTAAATTTATAGATCTCTAACACTTGGTCCTAGATAGGGAGAAGCTAGCTATGTGTCAGCTAAATTTCAACCTGATTCAACACAAAAATTTCAACCTATAAACCCTGTTCAGTTTGACTTAATTGAGGCAAGAATAAATGATCTTCCAGGAAAGGCAGCAATATTATCTAAAGGATTTATGCTATGCACATACACATGGCATACAGGGGCAGCGAGATACACATGGGGGGGTAGAAAGAGAAGAGAGGCAGAGGTCACATGCACACAAAATAAATGAAATATAGTTAAAGAAAAGGAAAGAAAGAAAGAAGTGACTAGAAATGACACATGTGGTTGCTCACACCTGTAATGGCAGCACTTGGGAACCTGAGGAGAGAGGATTACCTTGAGTTTAAGGCCATTCTGTGCTACAAAAAAAATAATGCTGATGACACTTTTAAAAAACTAAAGATTTTTCTCTACGTAAACAAAAATTGGCAAAATACTGGAAATTTGAGAGAAATTCTGAAGAGAATGCTTGCTGGTGACAAAACAAAATATCCCTTAAAGAAACACAGAGATTTGGATAGGAACACTGGAAATATTAATTACATGGACCGATTAAAGCAAAAATTATGGTACAATCAATAACAGAAATGCTTTAAGAAGACTAAATTTATGGACAAGAGAAATGCTTGATAAAGAGAACTCAAAGATAAGAAGTAAACAGACTTAAAGTGTTTTAAGAGAATAAACTATAAGAAAAACCATAAAAGTGATAACTTCATTGGATGGAAATAATTAAAATATAATCTTATAATTTTTAAGTAAAACTAAGACAATATATAATTAAAATTGTATTTAGTAATTGAAAGAAATCAAGAAAGGAGGAAAATAATACAAAATGTATTAATTAGAAATTGATAGTTATTGGGCATGGTGGTGCACACCTTTAATCCCGACATTCGGGAGGGAAAGGCAGGCAGATCTCTGAGTTTGAGGCCAGCCTGGTCTACAAATCAAGTTACCGGACAGCCAGTACTTTTACACAGAGAAACCATGTCTTGAAAAAAGAACAAAAACAAAAAAGAAAGAAAGAAAGGAAGAAGTTGATAGTGGTATGTAATAGTATTTGTATACCTAATTTAATCAGAAAATGACAGAATATCTTAATTAACATACAAATATTATATTGACTTTTTAAAAAAGAAACAAACTATAGTACTTATATACATTTAAAATTTTTTTATTTATTCAAGTTACATCTCAATCACAGTCCCCTCCTGGTCCCAACCTGTTTCCCATCTCCCTCCTTTCCTTCTCCTTGGGTGACGGGGAGTCACCCACATATCAACCTCTACCAGTTCATTGGTCACATGAGGGCTAAGAGCTTCCTCTTGCACTGGATCCTGACATGGCAGCCCAGTTAGGGTAAGTTGTTCCACTAGCAGACTCCATGACAGAGCCTGCCACCCCACCACTTGCTAAGGGATCTGTATGAAGGCCAAGTTTCCTATCATCTATGTGTGTATAGGGAGACCTAGGTCTCGTCTATATGTGCCTCTTTTTTTTTCTCTTTTTGGTTGGTGTTTCAGTCTCTGTAAGCCTCTAGGGGCCTAGATTAGTTGGTTCTGTTGATCTTCAAGTAGTGTTCTTGTCCCCTCCAGGTCACTCTCTTCCTCTTTTTAAAAAATTTATTCATTTTAGACCCTGATCTTATGCCCCCCTCCTCTCCACCTGTCCCCACCCTCCTACTCTCTCCCTCTTCTCTCCTTCCCTTTCTCCTCAGAAAAGAAGAACCCCTATCAACCCATCCTGGCTCTTCAAGCCACATCAAAACTAAGAGCATCCTCTTCTGCTGAGGTAAGGTGATCCTCAAACAGGTGGCAGAGTCCATGTCAGAGACAGTCCCCACTCCATTTGCTAGGTAATCGATTTACATGAAGACTGAGCTGCCTATCAGTTACATATGTGTAGAGGGCCTAGGTCCAGGCCATATACACTTTTTGGTTGGTGCTTAAGTCTCTGAAGCCCCTGGAGGCCTAGGCTAGTTGACTCTGTTGTTCTTTTTGAGAAGCTCTTGTCCTCTCTGGGTCCCTCTATCCTTCCTCCCACTCTCTTACAAGACTCCCTGACCTCCACCTATTATTTGACTGTGAGTCTCATCATCTGTTTCAATCCACTGCTGGGTGGGGCCTCTCAGAAGATAATTATGTTAGGTCCCTGTCTGCAGGCATAGCAGAGAATCATTAAAAGTTTCAGGAGTTGGCCCTTTCCTGTGGGGTGGGTCTCAAGTTATGCCAGTCATTGGTTGGCCATTCCCTCAACCTCTGCTCCATCTTTATTCCTGTACATCTTGTATGCAGGGTAAATTATGGGTCAAAGGTTTTGTGGGTGGGTTGGTGACCCCCTCCCTCCACTAGAATCCTGACAGGCTGGGAGGTGGCCACTTCCATCTCCATGTCCTCTGTTGCTGGAATCTCACTTAATGTCAACCCCTGTTATCCTCCCAGGAGAATACCCTTTTTCTTGTCTCCCACTTGTTTCAGAGGTGCTCCCCCATCAGTTTTCCTTTGTTCCCCCATCAGTTTCCCTTCTCTGTCCCAGCCCTCTCACCTCCACTCTCACCACACCTGATCTCCACCCTCGTTCCCCTCCTCATACCCCCTTCCACTTAGTACTTTTAAAGAGGGAGAAAATCCAACATATATTAGAAAGAGTAATGTATAAGGTGATGGAAAATATCATAGGAAAGCCCTAACTAGCAGAAAATTGTTATAATTCTTCTAGTAACAAATTAAATAGACTTCAATACATAGAGCATTATGGGAGACAGAGAGAAAAATCTCCTGTTAGTAAATGTTCACTTCAATACAAAGATATGTTACTAAATATATGAATATCCACTAATATAATTCCCAAGTACATGAACTGTAAAATTTAATAAAAAGCAAGAGAAGAATTAACTGAATAAAAATGTACATTTTTAGTAACAGGTTTCAACATATCTTGAACAGGCAATGAGCTAAGCAGGAGAAGTCCTACTTGTAGATTTGATCTGGAAATTGGAAATAGCAAAACAAATTTGACCTACTAGGCATATTTACAACACAGACCTAATTACATCACACTGGACTGGTGTTGTTTTCAATTTCACATTTTCTAGAATGGACTATAATGTTGGGCCAAAAGAAAAATCTCAACAAAACCCAGATTACGAAATCATTCAGAGTATGTTCTGATAAAAAGAAAATCAATAATTTTTATTGTCTTTCATTTAATAATTACCTCTAAATAATCAATAGTTCACAAGTAATCTAACCTAAAATTCATAAATATTTTGAACCAATATTGAGGTTACAGCATATGTTGAAGCTCTAAGAAGTACAGCACACACAATTAGACTCAAATCATGTATGAGAAGACAAGATACTGAAAAGCAGTGATTCAATTCCTTCTTTAAGAAAGAAAAATCCCTTGCCCCTAGAGGCATTGTAGATGTTACATATGCATCAGTAGGTGGCAGACAGGAGAGAGGCTATATCTACATTCAGTGCTCTGACCTATGAACATCTGAATAAATAGTAGCCTAACATTCCTGGGAAAAAAAAGCAAGCTGGATACCAACACCACTTTGGTGCCATAGGAACCCTGAGATGACTACCAGATCAGTACCAGGCAAGTACCAAATGGGCTCCCAGGACAGGAAACAGTAAACAAACCAGAAACTAGAAGAATTCTGCCTGACCCTGGATGTGGGGGTTGTGGGTGAGCCAGACCTGAGGGAGTGAGTGTGGGAGATCCAGTCCTGCCTTCTGTCTGCTATGTGGTGGTGTTGGCTGGGGAGAGATGCCCTCCCCTCCCTTTTACCCTCACTATCATTGGCCAAAAGGAGATCTGGTCAAGATGGGGTAATAAGAGTAAGAGAGCTGTCCCTGTCCGTCACATGCTACACCACTCGGGAGAGCTGACCCTACACCTTGCCTAGTACCACACTACAGCTGGTCCTGGATACAGGGGGTCTGTGGGTGAGCCAGACCTAAGGGAGTGAGTGTAAGAGAGCCAGCCCTGCCTTTGATCTGCTATGTGGTGGTGTTGGCTAGGGAGAGATGCCCTCCCCTCTCTTTTGCCCTCACCACCATTGGATGACAGAAGATCTGGCCCAGATGGGGCCACAAGAGCAGGAGAGCTGTCCCTGCCCCTCACATGGTGCAGCATTTGGGAGAGCAGGCCCTCCACCTTGGCTGGGTAGCACACTACAGCTGGTACTGGATATGGGGGTTGTGGGTGAGCCAGCCCTGAGGAAGTGAGTGTGGGAGAGCAGGCCCTGCACTTTTCCATAGTAGAACTGGCCATGCAAGTGGGGGTTGCAGGTCCAGAACCAGGGCTTTGAGTTGGCCCATTCCAACATCTATCCCAGGGATGAACTGCTGGAATGCAAGAAGAGGTCAGTTCCACAACCCAGGACTTCAGGATCTCCATGATGGCATATCTGAGAGGAGTTCCAATGAGGTTTCAGTACTGACAGAGTAGCAGAAACCATGGGCCTTTTACCAGACCAAGGAGTCATTATAATGAACATTTTCAAGGATAATGTATGGACGTAGGGAAATATTGTGGGACATACTGAGATACACTGCAGCTTCCACAATGAGCTGTTATTTTTTATGCTGGGACAGATTGCAAAGGTGGAGGGTAAGTCTGGGGGGGAGGTGGGAGATGGGAGGGAACAGGGTACATGATGTGAAATTCACAAAATAAAATATTTTTCAATTAAAAAAACAGGAAAGAAAGAAAAATCCTGAAGAGATGACTTGGCTTGTTGGTTAAGAGCACTGACTGCTCTTCCATGGGACCCAGGTTCAATCCCAGCATCCACATGGCAGCTCACAACTGTTTGTAACTCCAGTTCTAGAGAATCTGACACCCTCACACAGGCATAAATGCAGGCAAAATGCCAATACACATATAAATAAATAAAACAAACAAACAAGCAAATAAATAAAAGAAAATACCAATTATTCTTAATTTCTTCCACAAAATTGAAAAAGAAAACACACTAACAAATTTATTTCTCCTAAACCAGTATCATTCTGGTACCAAAACCATGTAAAGACATAACTGAAAATAATTTACAAACCAATTTTTCTGATGAACAGAGATGCAAAGCAAAAACAAAACAACAAACAAGAAAAACTCAACAAAATACTTGCAAACCAAATTCAGGAACACATAAAGAAGACATTCATCATGACAAAGTGGGCTTCATTCTATAGCTGTAAGGTTGGCTCATCATGTGTAAAGAATATATTATTAAATAAATTTATGTAATACACTATATAAACAAACTTGAAGATAGAAACCACAAAATCATCTCAATTGATACTGAATAAATATGTGACAAAGTTCAGTGTGCCTACATGGTAAAAATCTTGTATATATTAGGAATAGGCAGACAGTGCCTACCTCAAAATAGCTAATGTTTTACCAAGGAGAATAAACTGAGAATATTTTCTCTAAAATTAAGAATATGCCAAGAACACCCACTCTCTACTCTCTTGTTCAGAATCATTAATGCTTGAAGTCTTAGCTATAGATATTAGACAAGATAAAGTTATAAAAAGAATAAAAATGAGAAAGAATTCAAATGATCTTTATTTACAGATGACATTATTCTATCCTAAAGAACCCTGTAGAATCTTCTAGAAAATGCTTATATCTAATAAGCACAATAAAGTTGCAAGACACAAAATTTATTCCCAATATCCACATGGTGGTTCACAGACTCAGCTTCAGGGGAATTTGAAGTTCTCTTCTGACATCTGTGGGCACCAGGCATGAGTATGGTACACAGCCATACATGCAATCAAAACACTTATGCATAAAATAAAAAATAAATACAAAAATTAAATGTTTCTACAGCAAAAGAAACCATAGCAGAACAAACAGACATTCCATAGATGAAAGAAAATCTTCATCAGCTGTGTATCAAACAGGGAGCCAATATCCAGAATTCACAAAGAACTGCAGAAGTTATATACCAAGGACAAAAATCTTTCCATCAACAAATAAGATAATAAGATAAGTAAAAAGAAATCTGGAAGGAAGAAACACAGTGGGCAAAAGTGTACAATACTCCTAGTGATCAGAAAAAAAAATGTAAATTAGATCTGTTTGAGATGCCATCTCACCTTAGTCAGAATGGCTACCATAAAGAAACTTGCCAGCAAATGTTGGGGAAGATGTGGAGAGAAAGGAACTGTTAGTGCTGGTGGGAGTGCAAATTGATACAGCCATTATGGATATTAGTGTAGACATGACTCAAAAATAAAAATAAAAATAGAACTACCATATAACCCTGTTATTCTAATCCATGTCATCAACCCAGAGAACTACCATGGAGAAACTTGCACATTGTGTTTATTGCTGCTCTATTTATTAGAACAAGAAAATGTAACCAACCTAGTTGTCCATTGACAAACGGAAGGACAATGAAATGCGGTGCATCCACAAAATGGGATACAGTTATATAATGAAAAATGAAATTTGCAAGAAAAATTGACAAACTCGGAAAGTACCCTAAACTTAGAAAAATTCATGTTGCTCTTCATGTGTGTATTCTAGAGCATACAGGAATATATGCAAGAGGTGAAAGTGTGGACAAAGTACAAAATTTAGAAGAGACAAGTAGAGGACAATATTAGGTGATAAGAAAGAATTGAATGCAGACAAAAGGATGCCTGAGTCATGAAAAAGGATAAAAAGCCACTTTTATTTCTAGTTTCAACTTTGTCATAGATGTTTTTTCCTTTTTTGAAGCAGATAAGTGAATATAAATGCAATTGTTATTGACAGTGTAAAACCCTAAATGAAACTACATTACTTCAGAATGGACAAGCTAACTCTGCTGAAGGTCACTGAACTACATATGGGACTGGGCAGTGTTTGAATGGCTTCTATAACCAGCTGAGGAATGCTTTTATTTGTGAGTTCATTAGAAATAAATTAGATTTTATTAATAATTTAAAGGAAATCATTTACTTTGATATGTACTGAAAGTAACCTGTAGAAAGAAATGAACAGATAGGTAGAATAATCATTTTTTAAGTATGATGAAGTCAATAATTCTAAATGCTTTGTTTGGTCATAAATAAAGAAATGATTTTTAAAAAATGTTGCAAGGATAATCAAAGAATATAAAAGAGGATGCCAGGCATGGGACTTTTAATCTTGGCTTTCGGGAGGCAGAGGCAGGTGGATCTCTGTGAGTTCAAGGCCAGCCTGGCCTACCTAGTGAGTTCCAGGACAGTCAAGGCTACATAGAGAAACCTTTTCTCTCAAAAAGAAGAAAAGAAAGAGGAGGAGAAGAAAGAAAGAAAAAAAAACAAAGAAAGTAAAGAAGGAAAGGAAGAAAGAAAGAAGGAAAGAGGAAAAATAAATTAACTTGTTATTTACAATTAAAGAGGAGGTATCATTAAAACTTATACACACACACAAACATGAATATTTTATGAAGATACATTGATAATACTGACAAAAGGACAAATTCCTCAAAATTTAAAACTTACTATAGCTGAAAGATGAAGAAAACTTGAATAGCCAATATCTATTAAAGAAATTGAGTATTTCCAAAAAACTTTCAACACAAAGAAAGGACTAGATGTTTTCCAAATACATAAAAAGAGTATAAATTTTATATTACTCTTCTGCCCAACATAAAATGAAAGTATGCTTGACAATTACTTTTATGTTTCCTTGATACAAATGTAACCAGCAATATTATAAGTAAGAAAAATTATAGTTCTATAATCTGTGGCTATAAAATTTAAAACCCTAAACAAAAATTTATATCTTGATTCCTAAATTGGGGTAATTCAAGAAAACATAAAACTGGTCAACTTATTGATAGAAAAATGCAATTTGTATCACTTCATTAGAGATAGGAAATTTAAAAATTTTTAAAATTGGACATCTATTTATGTTTTAAATTCTACACACATAAAGAACTTCTGATTATAAGTATCTGTTTTTAAAACCTACAGCAAACATCAAATGACTTGTTGAAATATTTACAGCTTGATTCTGAGTTTGGGAAAAATAGAGGGATGTTTTTTATTACCCTTCCAATGGATTCTTCCTGGTGATCCTCCAAAGTCCAATAAAGCCAAGAGCATAAGTCAAAGACATAGACCTGAACAAGAATGAGGATGCCATTGTATTTAGATAACTGACTATGTTATGTACTGAATATTTTGTCCAATGATAAAACATCTTATTTAATAAATGAATACAACAAGTTGCAGGATAGAAAGCCAACACACAAGCTCTATTATATCTGTACATACCATTCACAAAGTTAAATCAAAATAAAAATACATATCATTAATAATAATTTCCAAAACTTTGAAGTTGATGAAATGATATTCAGGAATTCTGCACTGAAAACCACAAACATGATGAAAGAAACTTTAAAGATCAAGCTGGGCTCAGTAACAAATGTCTACAATCATAGTACTTTGGAAGTTGAGGATGGCAAGTCTAGGCCATCCTGGTCTACCAAGATGAGTTCTAGGCCATCCTGAACTACAATTAAATTTGTTCTTTTTATTAACTAGGGCTAGAGATAGCTAGGCAGTTGAGAGTGCTTGCTAGTCTTGAAGAATTGTGTTCAGTTTCCAGCACCCACATCAGGCAACTCACAACCACCAGTAACCCTAATGCCAGCAGATGCTGTGCCTGCTGCTAAACACAAATATGTACATTTAAATTAAAAATAATTTTTAAAGTCTGAATTAACAGAGATAGAAAGAGGAACATTGCAGAGTTAAGACTAGCACTCTGGTGTTTAAGGTTGTCAGTATCTTTAATTCAAAAGTTTTAATTGAGCCGGGCAGTGGTGGCGCACGCCTTTAATCCCAGCACTTGGGAGGCAGAGGCAGGCGGATCTTTGTGAGTTCGAGGCCAGCCTGGTCTACAAAGTGAGTCCAGGACAGCCAAGGATACACAGAGAAACCCTGTCTCGAAAAACCAAAAAAAAAAAAAAAGTTTTAATTGAATAAACTTCTACATAAAATATAAGTACTACATACACTTAATTAGATTGGGGATGTCATCAACCTGAAGGGTAACCCTATTACTATTACTTCACTAAATGGATATTGTCTCAAAGTACCTTGTACTTATCTTTATTCTTATAGATAAGTGAAGCTCTCATTCTGATGAGAGAAGCCTCTTTTTTCAATGGACAGAGGTTAACACAGAGGCTTATAACCCATTAAATGAAGATAATAAGTGACTATGGGGTGCTCTCACCCCTAAATGACACATCTCTATCACTCTAACCCCAAGGTAAGATGATATTGCAGAAGATGGGGTGGAAGAATTGTAAGAGCCCAGGGTTGGGGAGGACTGATTTTCACCAGTATCTTCTGGTCATTGCATAGCAGATGCACTTACAAACTCATTATAGCTCGGGCTCACTACCCAAGACCTGCACAAGATTTGGCCTGTCAACATTTTACCATAGAAAGGAGAAAGGCTCATGAGGCCCCACTTCTCGAGGGACTGTGAACAATTAGTGGCAGGTAGGGTGTCACTTCCTTCGGTGGTGTAACCACTAATAAGTTGCTGTGTTGTGGAAAATAATCTCCCATCCATGCTCTTCAGACAACCTTATTGAAGCTTAGTGTGTCTCACACATACATAGGGATGTGAAGCATGAAGAGGATTTGTTAGAAAGAAGATATCAGTACAAGGAGGAGGAGTGAGACATGGTAACAGGGATGAGTCGACTAAAACTCATTATAAGCACACATGTAAGTGTCAAAGAATTTAAAAGCTCAGAAAATTAGAAAAGATCATTTACAAACGGTGACCTAGAATGTCAGCCAAACCTTCTGCGTGCTGGAGCCTGTGTAGGACACACACTCAGGAAACTAGCCTTGGACAATTCTTTGGGTACTTTGCTAGCTTCCCCTCCTCTTGCTCAGGGCTGTCTTGGAAGGACAAATGCAAACAAGCCTAGACAGTGAGCTCACAACACCTGATGGCTTCAAATGACCTTCACAGACTGCTCTGAAGAAGCATAGGCAGTTGGATAGTTCTGTTCAGGTGAAGACACAAAGCCTCATGCTGGCATGTCACTTCCCAGAGCCACTTCCTTGCCTCATTAGTGCCTTTTTCTGCTGTCACCTAGCTCTGTCCCAACTTATCTCTCCACAAGGCCTCCTACAAGCCCCCAAAACTGCCCACCTGGATACCTGTAGTCTCCCTCAACCCTGTGGCAACCTATATCCTCGACAGTGCTAACTCCATTGCCCTTTCTCTAAGACCCAGTTTGTTAAAAGTGTCAAAAGGAGTTACAAATCCACAGATAAATAAAGTTTTAAGAATTTAAAAATCTGAATGAGAGAAGACATAGCAGTATGGTTTACCAGAGACTCTGTTCTTTAAAGTCACCAAGCTCTTTCAATTAACCCAAAAATTTCAATTGCATAAAAAAAATCTCAACTGAAATATAAAAATTGATAAACTGACTCTAAAATTTATTTGAAGATGCAAAGAAATGAAGTCAGTATGCAATTTTGTCAATGGGTGCTTTATATCAGAGAAGTTTAAGATGTCCAGAAAACAAAATTGAAAAGATAGTACACAAAATTGCCTGTGTATACCATACACAGCACCACTTCTTATCAATATCGTACATTAGCAGCAAAACAAATCACTGAGTATTGACATGTGAACAAATGACTGCTCTATGACGTCATTTAGATTTCACTAAGACAATTTCAAAGATGTAGGTTTGGCACTACCAGATTCAAGATGTATTATTATAAGTCTACTGTAATTCAGAGACACCATCAGTATTAAAAACGTAAGTGAGTGCATCAATGGACCAGGATAGAGTCCAGAAATGGCTAATACACATAGGTGCCTGGCTTATGGCCACCATTGTTACTCTACTCTTGATTCTGCATGTTTTAGGTTAAGCTTTTGAAACATTGTATTAGTCAAGAATTGTATATGCTTATTTTTATGGAGTTTTCAGGGTGTGTTAAAAATTATTCTTTCTGATAGTTTTTAATGTAAGGCTTTCTTTATAATTAACACATACCTAGTTTGTGCTTTGTAGATGTTTGGATAAAATTCAGTTAATCTGGATAGAGTCAATATTATTTCTTTATTCCTTGGTGTTACATGCCGTGGTGGATTGTAGCAGTTCTGTGTTCCAGTGTGACTTTTTCTTCAGTATATCCAATCTCTTCTTTTATTGTTCTTTCATTTCAGTCTCGATTTTCTAATGGTTTTTAATGTCTACGCTTAATCTTTCATAACTTCTAATTCTTCCACGATGTTAGTTCTTCCTTGGCTATTTGAGAATTTTAAACATCCAGTGTTTATTTTAAAGTCTTTTCCAAATACCCCAATCATCTCTATATTGTCAGGAGTAAACAGTCCCATCTGCTGCCTCACTTGATGTGCTTTCTTGGCAAGGATGCTTCATTTCTTTCCCCCTTTCCATCTACTATCGGAATGCTCCTTTTTTTTTTAAACTCCACTTATACTCATACTCCTCTGGGATGGAAGTTTTATTTTACTTTTTAAAAAGATGGTTAAACTTACCCTAGATGATTCGTTCTAAGATGTCAAACAGTGTCATCTTCACATTCGTGACAGATTCCTATCGCTTCATAACTACAGGGGAACACTTAAGCCTCCAGCCATGTTGGAAGCTTAACTGTTAGTGAACTTTCACTCACACCATAAACAATGAGAAATCTTGGTTAAAAAATATGTGGAATAACTGTTTTTGGACCTTGGGCAATTGGCTTTACAGTACTAGATTCCCCAAGGGAAAGGAAAGAAATGAAGCAAAACTAATGAGCATGTTGGCTTTCCCCTGGGGAGGTTTTCTGTTCTGTTGTGGAGGCAGTGGGGCTTCAGCAAAGCACAGTGGTTTTGCTGAACTGGGCGACTGGTGTGCCGAAGGCTGAAACCCCTGGAATCCGATGAACAGAGCATTGTAGCGGAAGAAATTACAAATGGGAAGAGTGGCAGATTTCTACTGTGTTAGCCCGCTTGGGCTGCTGTAACTTGGGTCCATTTTACTGACTAGAAGTTCATTTCTCAATAGTTATAGGCAGTGGGCATCAGGGAATAGTTGGTCTTCTGCATCATAGATAGTACTCTCTCTGAGGCTTCTTTTCACACATCATATTTTCACTGTGTTTTAATTAACAAATAAATAAAACCATCACACAGATGCACTAACATAGCCACTTCAACACTTGTCCAGTCTCAGACTCTACACATCTCAGTAAACTTCTGCACAGTTACAATGTCCCTTCTGAAGCCATGTAGCTTGGCTTATATTTTGACACCAACACTGTCAATTACATTTTTATCACTTATCCACCACACACAAAAGACAATGACAACATTGAAACTAGAAAACAACTAACTTTATGTCCCTTTTCACCATTCATGTTTCCTCTCCCCTCTATTCTGTCCTTCCTTACCACCTACTGTTTCCTGCTCTTGATCTCCTTTCTAAGGGTTGTACTTTACCCCATCTTAAAGCTGTTTACAAACATATATGTCTACATTATAGGCTAGAACCTGCAGATATGAAACAAAATGTGGGGTTTTTTTTTCCTTTCTTAGTTTGGATGGCCTCCATTAATATATACACTCATCCATTTCCTTGGGAGTTTCAACACTTCATTCTTCTTCATATTTGAAAATATACAATTTTGTATATGCACCATAATTTCATTACTTATTCATCTGTTACTGTACATCTAGGTTGATTCCATTTCCATGCTATCATAAATCAGGAACAAACATGGATGTGCAACTAACTCTATGGTAGCATATGGAGTTCTTTGGGTATATGCCATGATGTTGAATAGTTGGATCATATAATAGTTCTATTTTTAGTTTTTGGAGGAAAATCAAAACTTATTTACATAATAATTTCCAATCTTAATGTGAACTCCCATCAGCAGCAATTAAAGATTCCTTTTAAATACATTCTCGCCAGCATTTGTTGTCTGATTTATTGGTTATAGTCCTTCAAAATCATCTTTAAAGATACTAATGTATCCATAAGGACTACATCTTTTGACCTAGTTATATCCCAAAGATGCACCTCTCAAATACCATCATTTTGGGAGCTAGGATTTCTACATATGGGTTTGGGGAGTACAGCTAAAAATATCTGTAACATGGCATCTGCTATTAAAATGTCCCTGACTACTGAAGAATAGGAGACACTGTAAATATCTGGTATTGAAAACCTAGCCAAGAATCTGTGGGTGTAGGGGTCATAGACCCTAAAGTAAAATCTACCACTACTTTTCTAAATTAGTATAGTGTCCTACTGCCCTCTAAATGTTGATTCTGTGTACATTGATAAGTGTACACAGCTCGTCGAAGAAGCTCTTAAAACATATGTATACCTTACTAATTCTCTGAGAATTGTATATATTATATTTTGACCATATTCACTATCCCTAGACCCACTCCTTCATTCCAAACCAACCTAACTTTGTGTCTTTATTTTTTTCAAGCTATAAAGTCCAACTTTTGCTGCCTAGATTCTTGGGTGTGTATCTACTGGAGTGTGGATGACTTACCAATGGCCACATTCTTAAGAAAAACCAACTCCCCCATTCCCAACTACTATCAATTACCAATAACTCCTCAGCTAAGGGTAGGAATTTGTGCCCATGTCCCACATGTGTTTTGTCTGTATGTTATTAGTCTTGTTTGTGCTGCTACAATTGCATTGAGTTCATTTGTGCAACTTCCCTGTTGTGTTTGGAAAATACTGTTTCTTAGTGGTCATTCACTTCCTCTGGCTCCTGCAGACTCTCAGCCCCTTTTTTGCAATGATCCCTGAGACTTGGGAAGTGGCAGTGTTCTGTAGATAGTGTGCTCATATCCAAATGAGGCACACTCAAGGTTTAGGCAACATCATGAAACAGTGGGCAGAAAGATTGTAGGATCCAAAAGACCGGAGGACTGCTGTGGAATAGTATTTTGGATAATACAGGGATAGTGTACCCATGAACTTTCAACAGCTATACTTGCTTGCACAAGATCTGCATAAGATCACACCTGTCAACATTTCAGCATGGGTGGTAGATAGGCTCACAGACAGAAGTGAAGAGGAATAGTCAGTTTTCTTCAGAGATGAGTGTCCTAATGGGTTGTCAATGGCCAGTGGTCAGCCGTACACCCATATGAACATGGGCACACCAATTGGACTCTCTATCTGTCCATCTCTCTATCTATATCATATGTGCATTCATATATACGTATATATGTACATATGAAATATATAAACATATAAACACACACACATATATATATATACACATATGAAAAAAAGAAGACATGAATTTGAGGGGTGAATGTTAGGCGACATGGGAGGAATGGAGAGGGAGAGTGGAGACAGACAGGACCAAAATGCCTTATGTTCATGTATGAAAATCTTAAAAAAAAAAGATAAAGAAAAAGAAAGGATTCCACAAGCTAGAGAGTACAGGTTGAATAATTCCAGCACTCACAGAGGAGAATTTCAAGTGTCTTGCAGCCAGACCAGTGAAAATGTGTTGAAAACAAAATTGCTTAGTATATTTTTTATTGCATGTATGATTCTTAACAAAGAAGCCCACAGTTGTAACTTTCCTAATTAGAAGAGGCTCTCTACCTCTTTGTTCTTCCATGTTGGCAATATATGATGTCTCCTTTGATTTCTGTTGCTGTTTACATGTAGTGGATTCCAATGCTTTTATCCTTTCTGCTCAAATTCAATCATCTACTGGACATCTCCATTGAAAAACATCACACTAGACATTACACAGGAATAAGTTGCACTAACATGTTCTACAGCACAACATATACTAGTTTCCTCCTGTGTTTTTTTTTTTTCTTTTTCAAGTTACATTTTGATCACAGCCTCCTCCCTGCTCCTCTCCTAGTCTCACCCTCCCTTACTTTTTCCCATCTCCATCCTCTCCTTCTCCTAGGCTGAAGGGAACCCCCACATATCAACACCCCTAAGTTCATCAGTCATACGAGGGCTAAGAGCTTCCTCTTGTGCCGGGACCTGATATGGCATCCCAGGTAGGGTAAGGTGTGTGTTTTCTAATTGTCTCACAGTTGAGGTCAAGTGTCTGGATTCCAGCACTAGTTTGTACCTTCAAGTAACAGATCACTTAACTTCCTTAAGTATTTTCCCTCTAAGATGCCTAATACTCAAATTTATTTGAGAATAAAACATAAATGAGCTAGGTTTCTTGTTTGCTTTTGGTTTTTGTTTTTA
>CAJQZJ010033149.1:10713698-10726428 GCA_907164525.1 Lophiomys imhausi
GTAAAAATGGAAATATCATGATACTCAGTTATCCTGTTATTAGTGTATCAAGGAAATGCCTGCATTCCCATGTTTATTGAGACACTATTCAGGATAGCCAAAATATGTAATCAATAAAAATGGTCTTCTCTTTTGTTGATTAATTTTGCTATTTGGCAGTTCCACGTGTGTATAATAACGCATTCTGTTACTCTCTCCCCCACACCTCTCTTCCATGTCACCTTCTCATCCATATTGCTGTCAATCCCTTTCCCAGATGCATACCTTTTGTTTTTAATCCAGATGATGTCTAAGAGTTCTTTTCATAGATGGTTCCGTTGTTAGTCTTTCTGAAATTCAAAATGAGAGACCTAGGACCCAGGGCCCGTCCCACTGCACGCCAGCTACCTTCACTGCTGGCTAACATGCTATTTCCCTTCTGTGTTTGACTTTCTCATATGTAAGTGGGGATCTGTTACAGGGTGGTGGAGCCTTCAGTGGGTTCTCTGTAAGAAAAAGGAAACCAGTGCAAACTGCCCACAAGTCTAGTCCTGACTTTCTACCCCCTGCCCCACACCAATAGACAGTTAAGGAAGCACAGCCAGTTGGCTATGTTTTTAAATCTAGTTAGTACGTTTCTTCACTTTGTGAAGGTTGATTTTCTTTTCCTCCTATCAACAGGGCTGGAGGTGGAAACATAGAAGCATATTTCCTTCTAGGTGGGGAATGCTGCCTGTCTCTTTCTTTATGCACTAACCTTCCAGGGCTCTCATTTGGCTCCATCAAACCTTGGCTGTGTTTACCCTGGTGGCTGGTGACCAACTTTCTGGCTTCTATTTGTACTCAAGGTACAAAGAACTGTCCCATGGGCAAAGCTGCTTTCACTCCTGTGTTCTGTTTCCAAAAATAAAGTTGCTTGTAATGCCCAAAACACCAGGAAAGGGACAGCTGTCATGATTGTTCTCTGGCCTTTTAGCTCCTGGTGGCCAGCAGCCAGAAGCCTGCAGGGCCACTAAATGATATGTGATGAAAGACTGTTCCCAGGGTCTGCCCTCCAGCATTTTCAGACTCACCATGAAATAAATTGCCCCAGGATGCCACCTTCCCCTGCCCTTCCCAGGGCTCCCAGAGGGCAATGGTGACATGCAGATGGCCCTTGAACTTTCTTCTCACAGCCGCTGTTTGTGGACAACTCTTCTTTGGAACTCTGACCATGGTCTTTGAAAAACATCCTTTTCTTTGTTCTGGTCTTAAACCCCAAAGCTATAAACACTTGCAAAGCATTTCTTTAATTCAAAGGCAAAACATATACTAATTCTATGTCTGTCATTCATCTCTACACTACTCATCCCTTTCAACTTACCCATCCCTCTCTTCTCTTATCTCTTTTCCTCTCCCTTCTTTTCCCTCCCCTTCCTCTCCTTTCCCCTCCACTTTTTTCCCCTTCTCTCCACTTCCATGCCCCCTCCCTCTTTCTTTCTTTCCTTCTTTCTCCCCTTTCTCTTTCTCTCACCAACAACACCCACAATCAGGGCCCTGGAATTCTTTGCAAGATATATGAAGCGAAAGACAGAGCACAGAGTGACAGCCTCCTATGAGCCCTAGGTGTTCACCATCTGAGTACCCAGTGCTGATACTGACTTTAGTGTGCCTGCTCCCAAACCCAGTTACCTGAGAGAAATTTAAATCTTTCTGTAATTCAAGCTATTCTTCAAGAGAAGAAACAGAATTATCTTTCAGATCTAAACTAAAGGGCCTGAAATTCATACATTTTTGGCATCCATGTAGCTACATATGATATATGGAATGGGAGGTAGGCTCATAAGTGTTCATGTAGATGAATTTAGCTAGAGACTCCTATAAGTCGAGACATTCCAGAATCCAGGAGAAGAGTGAGTGGTCCGATGTATCTCACATGCAGTGAAGATAGAGAGAAAGATGGTGAGAAAATAAATCCTCATGAAGATACTTCCTGTGCTCCAGTACACATGGCCCTTTAGTGTTTTGCATTGTTCTTCACATTCCACACACACACACACACACACACACACACACACACACAATTAACCAAATTGTAAGCCCTTTTCACAATTTATTTTTAATTATGTATATGTGTAGGAAAGAGGTATGCATGTGCGTGCCGGTGCCTGTGAAGGCCAAAGGTCTCAGATCCTCTTGGAACTGGAGTTACATGGTTGTGAGCTGCCTGGCATTGGTGCTGGCAACCAAACTCAGGTCCTCTGCAAGATCAACAAGCACTCTAAGCCACTTGACCATTTCTCCAGCCCCACAGGAGCCCATTTAGAGGAAAGATTAAATGTGATACTTCTCTGTAACCCTCTCAGTAAAATGATATTTGTATTTTTGTATATGACCTCAATCAGCCTCATAAAAACACTTCACAGAAAAAAATTAAAGCAAATTTTCCATTTTAACTTTATTTGCTGTATTTCATAATTCTGAGACTAAGATCTGCTGTGATGACTTAAATTTTCTATAGCTATTCTTCCCCAAACTCAATGTGTTAGTCAGTGTCCTATGGCTGTGAAGAGACACCATGAACACAGCAACTCTTATGAAGGGAAGCATTTAATTGGGATTGCCTTACAGTTTCAGAGGTTTAGTCCATTATCATCATGGGGAATTATCTGTAATTCTTGTAGGTGATAGTCATTGTCAGAAGACTTAATTTTTCTGTGATTAAATTCTATTCTAATTACCTTGTCATTCATACTGAAGTTGCTCCATTAGACTTATCTATCTCTTTTGAAAAATACTGATAATTGCTTACGTTGGGTGTTTTTTGTCTATAGGAAATTTCATTATGCTTATTTTTTTGTATAAAAAAAACCTTCATGATATACACGTTGAGAAAATACATCTTTATGAGTAAGAAATAGAAGTCATATAATCATTCCAGTGGGTTATCACAAGGACCATTCTCAGTGTAACAGTTTAGAACACAGTGTTTTGTGTGTTAAGTATCAGTTTTGGGTCCTAACTGCCAAATGTGAACTCTGCCTCTGGGTGACCGTGTTTAAATTAACTTCTTCCTACCCTAGTTTCCCCCTTTATTCATTTCTCTTAATTATTCTGCTCTCTTTTTTTCTTCTTTTTCCTCCCAGAGGAGAGCCAATTAAGTCACCTCTTAGGTTCTCCATGTACAGGGTGGAACACCACATGCAGGATTAGGTTGAATGAATTTGATTTCTGACATCTCATGCATAAATTCTCCATTTCCTTCACTTCTCACAACACTATAGCTCTCCTCTCCTAAGAATCACCATCTCCAGTTTTCCTGCCTGATTCCTAGCTGGACTCAGGTCTCAAATCTTACTTTAGACAAACCATGATGACCCACCAATCCCCTTTCTCATACAATGTGAAAGATCCTAGAACTTTTCCTCTATGGTACATAACATGGTTTCATTTAGTTGGCTGTTGTAAATGGTTTCTAACTGACTTGGGTATCAGACTACAATTCTGTGGGGATGGGGATCAATTCTGTCTTTGACTTTTGTATCCCAATATTATTTTATAAAATATATTATTAGTACTCATGAGTTTATAAGAAATACATTAGATAAATATTATAAAGTCTTTGCCAAAGCATGTAGTGATGAAATTGCTTTACATAATTACTGCGGGTTACATAAAAATATCCTTTTTATTTGTATGTGAGCAATCTGTAATTTAGAAAAATGTTTATAGTCTCTTACTCAGAGTTGCTTTTTAACTGAAATGTATAGGACAAGATCAATGCCCTTTGACAGCATCAAAGGCAATATAATCTTTCTTTAGTCAATGTTGTAGAAGAGACACCTGTAATTTCTGCTGGAATAAAATACAGTGAGAAGAGAGTAGAGGCTGTTTTGCCATGTGTAACTTTAGTTGAAGTGCTCATTTGGTCTCTAGGAGACTACTCGTGGCCATTGACAATGGACACAATGACAAAAAGCAATATTTTGTCCTGCTGTATTTCCTGGAGAAAACATAATATACCTCAAACATAATTTCCCACGGTGTTAAAAATTTTTGTCTGAGTACCTGGGGACAAAATAGTGACTTTTGAAATCAGGATGTTCTACTCTGTATGGATGATCTCCTTCAACCCAGGTAGGAGAATTCTATAGGTGGTTGATGCTTCTGCTTGGTATCAGGGTGCAGGATCCCAAACACATGGAACAATTGTAAGCCAAGTCCCATTAGTGCTTTCTTTGCTCAACTCCATCTTAATGTAAATCCCACAGAGGTGCTCCAGGCACTTCTATTCTTAGCCAAAAAGTCACAAGCCAGAGGGCATACTACTCTCACAATCAGAACCTCCTTAGCTGCTAACACAGAACATATGGTCACTGAAGAGGTTACAATGTTACAGAAATGTCATCACAGAATTTCTATACGCTAAAATGTATCATCTGTCACATAACTGTTTGTTTTACAGCCCATACCTATAATGGGCTAAGTGGTGACTATTTATTTCATTTAACAATGAACACCCTTAATTATTATCTCATGCAACTGGAACATGTTAAGGAAGCTGACACAAATCTGCCTGAGGTGGGAGATTCCATGTGAATTTTCTTATGGGCTGGCTAAGATGTTATAGTTGCACAGGTACCAAACTTCTGAGGGGACCCTGGATGTCGCTGCATATGCTGGGGATAGCTAGCATGTGTGAAGATGACACACCATTCCCTGGGGCTCTCTCAGCCCACGACCATGTCAGACTGGTTCACTCTGTTTCTTAAACCTCAAATCCCCAGAGAGAGCTCATCCAGGAGCCTGCATGGGCATGCAGGTGCAACATTATGTAGACTGCAAGCCTTCAAGAAGAACACAGGAAGAGGAAA
The DNA here is from genome assembly GCA_907164525.1 of Lophiomys imhausi. Classification (NCBI taxonomy): domain Eukaryota; kingdom Metazoa; phylum Chordata; class Mammalia; order Rodentia; family Muridae; genus Lophiomys; species Lophiomys imhausi. Next base: position 10,718,531 of record CAJQZJ010033149.1, read on the forward strand.
CGAACAACACTTTATAGTAATTGTGCTTCATACCAAGTGGGAGGTTGGCAGTCAGATAAAGTATTTTTGTTGATTTGTGCAAATGATTTCATTTTCTTCTTTCTTAGCTTTAGACACCTTTTTTTTGTTGTTGTTGTTTCGAAGACACCTTTTCAGCATCTAAGATGGACTGACACTAAACTGTCTTTAGTACACAATGAGGACACAGTTACTGTCTAGACGGATAGCAAAGTGTCTCCAATTAAATATATTGAAGGAGATCGCCATGTCAGCAAACTAGCCTTCAATTCCTCTCAAAAGAAATCATCCTATTGCTACAATAGAGGCTGGCAGCCTATGCCAGACAGACTCAAAGCCCCAGTATGTGATACGCTCTCACTGTCTTTGAGGATTTTGTAAGGTATGCACCATATATTCCACCTGTCATCTTGGTGTATAAAATCAGACAACACTGTCACATGCTGATCTCAACTTCAGAAAGAGTGCTAATTGTTTTGTCAGACCAAAATTAGCTTCAAATTCCGAAGTTTATATATATATATATATATATATATATATATATATATATATATAGGCAAGTATTCAGTGATTTATTATTGCTTGGTAGAAAATAATCCCAGTTTTTGTATATTGTATTTTTTTACAGTGCAGTGCCACACATTGAAGTTAGTAATGTGCTATATGATGTTTTCCATGCAATCTTTCAAGTAGTGTTTAGTGACAATGTATGCACATTTTCTGGTGAATAAAGTCTTGCAATTAGAAGCTGCTTACACTGACAGTGTGCCTTCGCTCAGTAAATACACCCAGATCACTAAATATCTCCATCACAGTAAATTCTGGAAAGTTGCCTGCAGGTCTCTGCTTCTCGTTACCCATCTCAAACCAAAGTTTATAGACTATGAAAACAGTTATTAGTGACCATGTCACCCCCCCACCCCCATAACAACTCTGGGCTACTTTTATGACATCACAGTTCCACTTCCTTTAGGCTCCAAGGAGGCAGGCGCCCGGTATACAGATTTGTATGGGGTCCATGGCCATGGTCTTACTCTCTACAAGGTTTTTGCTGTGACTTGAATTTTTTCCAAAGAAAGATATCTGCTCCTGTATCTGTATAGATATCTTCTCCTGTGTTCATAATTTCAGTACCATCCACTTCACATGCAGTTATATCTGGCCTCTGACTCTGGACTGCACACTCACATCGAGTCCCTTTGTGTCTCTGGATTATAATAGTTTCTTGTGCCTACTGCACACAGTAGACTGTGAGTTTTTCTCACAGCCAGAAACTTTCTCTTATAGAGTTTTTTTTATGTAATTCTTGAAGCTGTATTCACAGATAATCATCATTTTCAGTGATTTGCACTTCTGAATGAGATAATTTTTTTCTTTTATGTGAGTTGTACATACCATAGGAAACATATAATTTCACTCAGAATCAGAGATGAACATGCCCTTTGTTATGTCTGTGCCTTTCTAGTGTCTTTGGCATTAACATTCTTATAAAAGTGCTTCACGTGTTTCTTCTAGTCAGTCATATTAAAAAACAAAGTCTGTTTTGAAATCTCATTAGAGTGAGACATGACATAAGTCACCTTTCACTTCAAAGTTCAAATAAAATGTATCACAAGCAAAATATAAATAAAAAATTTCCATATAGAATATACCCAAGATTTGTATTATGATTTAGTAGACTTTGAAATTACTGTAAGTCCTCTACTTTCCAAAAAGTCCCTACGGGGTCCCTGTGTCATTGCTGGAGACAGGTTGAAGCCAACCCAGTTTTATATGAATTATATGGGATTTCTGAAATGTGAAAAACATAATGTACATGTCACATTTGATACCTGGATTCAGTCAGCATAGTCCAGAGAAGGAATAGGAGTAGCTAGAACCTTCTCTGAACTGGAATCTCTGGTTAAGCAGAGGAAAGGAAGGCCTGAGAGCCAAGTGGATCCTGTGGCTTGAAATGGAGGAAGTCTGTAAGAGTGGGACTGGATTGACCCAAGCCATCAATGCAATGGTAAAGGCAGACAAGGTAGGTATACAGGGAGAGGTACAGATGGGGTGGCATGTGACGCAGGATAGAGGTCAGACTTGCTACCACTTAGTCATACTGTTTTCTACTGAGTTCACTGGTCTAAACCAATAGAATCGTAGTTGTCTTGCAACCCTACTCATGACAGAAACAATTAAAACCCTAAGCCAACTAAAGAATTACGATGTTAAGCAAAGATGCTAAAATCCTCAACATCTATTGTCTTAATTTAACATGTCTCAATTGCTAAATTCTTGCCAGCTAGAGATTCATAAATAAGAGAAGTGGGTAAAGAATCTTGTCACACAAGAATTACAACCTGAGTTCAATTCTGGGAACCTATGGAAAGACCCAAGGAGACAACTGACTCCACAGAGTGACCCTCTGACCTCCATGTGCGTGTTGTGGTGTGCCTCCACACATATGTACATCATCATACATGCTCACATAAGAATAACAAATATGAGTTTAAACATAAAGGGATAGCAAATATTGATGAACACAGAAACAGAATTATGAAAATAACTAAAAGTAACTTTGATGATATAGAATAATCTGAGAGTATCCGTCTCATCACATTATTGTCTGTAGTAACAGCATTCAAGGGCTGTTAATTCAGAAATCATTAAGAGGTGAGTAAATGGACAGGCTGTTATAGTTGCAAGTCAAGAAAGGATTAAATATGGCTATTCTTTTTAAAGTGTTTTGCAGACTAAAGAAAATTGAACAAGGAAGGATTTAGGCACTATGAAGGCAAAGCTTCTAACTGGTTCTCTTTGCTTCTGTTTGTAAACACACAAAGACCTGGACTGGACCAAACTGAAAGGAAGACAGTGCAGTAGATAATAACAGAATTCTTTGTCAAAAATAACCACCAGAAATACAGTAATTTGTAAACTACACATGCTTACAGTAGCCCTAAACTATGACAGCTAGTATGCTACATGAGGTTGCATGGATAAATCTAAGTGTATGGATTTAATTATTATTTCAGATGTAGAAATGGGTATGTTGGCAGACAGATTTGAAAGCTCAGGTTGCATAATAGAGTAACAAAATCTGGGGTCACACCATGTGATGGCCAACTATCATTTTCAACTTTATTGGATTTATCACTACCTGAGGGTGCCCATGGGTGTAGAGAAAGACCACCCTGAATATCAGCAGCACCATCCCAGACTGAATGAAAGAAAAGGTTGAGAAATCACACTGAACAGAGTTCACCTCTTTGTCTTTTCTGACTGTGGAAGCTACACTTCTGCCACCCTGTCCTTCCCACTAGGGTGTACTCTGTATTGTTTCCCATAGGTATATTCATACAGCAACAGGGAAACTAACAAATACATATCATGCCATGTGAAAAGTGTCTTTGATGACATAATCAGAATAGTCATTGGGACGTGGGCAGGGTTAAGAAGGGGCTCGAATATGACAGTGGCATAAAAGATTAAATGAGTTCCTGCATTCCTAATGAAGCACAAATCAAATATAATTTTTGAAATATCAGCTAAAACAGTGTTGGTAAGGCAGACTCTGTGCTTCTTTGTTCACATGGGTTACTTACAATAAATAATAGGGCTGGGGACTATGTCTGCTATGCTGCTCAAATAATATGATCACCCAACATAGTCAGAAAATATAGTTTTTAAGAGCACAGATATTTTCTTTGATCCCAGATCTTTTGGCTGATCAAGGATAGAATATTGATGTTGGATTTTTACTAGCAGACATTGAATAAAATTATAAAAATAATTTACCTCCAAAACAAATGTCAGGACTAAAGGCGTGAAGACCATATTGTCTGCCGAGTGGTAGCCACTGCTATGGGACCTGGGGTGGCTGCCCATCTTCCAGTGCTTCCTGGGTGATGTCCTTTTGAGCTTGTAAAAACAGGGATCAGTTTGAGTTATCAAATTATCATTATTATAATCATTCTTATAATTATAATGATAATACAATATATTATAATCAATATTTTAAATCTAGTTGATGAATACGGAAAAATGGTTTACATGTTTGAAGTCTCATTACTCCACAATTAAACAGTATATTGATGCAACACTATTAAAATGCCATTTTGTTATTTGAAGTGTCAGAAGATCATATAGAATGATTATTGAGTTCAGACTATGGGCCAGGCACTGGATGTGTTAGATTTTCAACTACTTTCTTTTGGTGACCTTAAGCACTTGACATGAATATGGTTTATGTCATTTTGTAGATGAAGAAATGAAGTTCCTTCCCCAAGTTACACAGTACAAATGCCCAGAGCTCCAGAGCACACATACAAGTCCTTCAGTTTTTAGACTCTGGGGTCCCTCCCACTCTACTGCTTCTCTGTAATCATCCAAATCCTTGCCAGCTGTGCCTTGCAACACCCTGACATCAGGGGAGGAAAGGAAAGGAAAATGAAAATGTGGTAAACAGAACAATGGTTCTCCAAAGATATCTACACTCTATTTCCCAGAACCTAAGAACATACTGCCTTGCATGGTAAGAGGACTTTGCATCTGTGATTGTGTTTAGGGGCTTGATTTGGGTTTTTATAATGCATTGCCTGTGCAAATCCACTGTATTCAATGGGGTTCTTTGAATGGGAACAACAGCAAGGAAGCTCCACCCCCACCCCCGCCCCCACCATGGAGACATAGAGACAGAACAAAATACTAATGTGCTGACTTTGAAAATGGAGGAAGGGGTCAAGGAATAAAGAATATAGGTCCCTCTCGAATCTTTGAAAGGTAAACAAAGTGTTTCTTTCAGCATATCCAGAAAGCATATAGCCCCATCTACAACTTGATCTTGCTCTGTGAGACTCACAATGCATTTATGACCATTGTGACATGTAAAAAAACAAAAAAACAAAAAAACAAAAAAACAAAAAAAAAAACATATGTATGGTTTTAAACTGCCCAGCCAGTGCTACCAACTCTAGGAATAGGAGACAAATGCAGAAAATGTCACTGAATTATATAGAAGTACTCCATTGTTTACAATCTGGGAGAAATTTATGCTAGTGGTATTATTATGGTGATACCAGGAAAAATGGTTCTTGGACTTTTCTGGCAAATATCTTAGAAGTAGTTCAGACAATGTAACAGTCAGAGAAGATCATGACTGAGCACCACTATATGTTCCCTTGTAGGTATTTATCCAAACCATTGCTAGGTCATCAAATATCAGAGTTATGAGCTAGCCTTGGGTACTACCTGAATCTACTCTTCTTTCTCCTCATTGGCTTATGGACAGTAATCACATACTCACTGTGTCATGGGGAATGGGGTGGAGGCTTTGTCATTTGGGGAAATAATAAGTGTCACAAGCACAAATAATAACCAGTTCCAAATACAATATAGAAGAAACCTCACTCAAAATAAGTAGAACTGAAAAGAAATGACAAACTCGGGAATAACCCAAGGAAGACATTGCCCAAAGGCACAACAGTAGACTTGAATAGGTGATACTGTTTCTGCTCAGATTATCTGAACACCATCCAGTGACAGTTCTTCTTCAATTAATGCACCAAGTTATCATGACATCAATGGCAAATACATAAAGCTAGACAAAGCAGACACTGAAAATGTATGGAGGGTTAGTCATGGAGGAGGGAAATCACTGAAGTGAACATTATTGTGGGCAGGCTTGTGCCCAGTTACCTCACCATGTTATACAGTATTGGCAATCCAAGCATCTTGGTAATGGTGCATGGATGGAGGAACCAGTGGCAAGAATGAAGTCCAGAAGTTGATGGAATCATATCGTGATACAGAATATGATAATGAATGGAATTCTCGGGGACTAGGGGAACCATTAGAAATGTCTAGAAATGGAACTTTATGAGATATTCTAGAATAGGATAATGATAGCTCCTGAGACCACTGGTTCAAAGATGTCTGGTTCATGTGGTGTGTGTGTGTGTGTGTGTGTGTGTGTGTGTGTGTGTGTGTGTGTGTATGTGTGTAAGACAGATGACAACTTAAGTGTCAGTTCTTGAGCACCATGCATGTTCACTGTTTTTCTTTTGAGACTGTCCTGGAACTCATAAAGTAACTTAGATTGCTGGCTAGTGAGTTATGGAGTCTGCCCATCTCTGTTTTCTTCCTAGCATTGGGACATAAGTATGCATGATCATACCCATCTTTTGTTTTGATATGAGTTCTGGTGATCAAATTCAGGTGTTCTTGCAAGAACACTTTACCAACCAAGCCATCACCTCCCAGCCCCAAAGATGGAATTTTAAAATGATGCTGCAAGGAACTCAAGAAATTAAATGCCAAGAAACCAAATAATCCAATCAAAAAATGGGGGACAGAGCTAAATAGAGAATTCACAAAGGAGGAATCCCTAATGGCTGAGAGACACTTGAAGAAATGCTCAACATCCTTAATCATCAGAGAAATGCAACTCAAGACGACTCAGAGATTCCATCTCATACCTGTCAGAATGGCTAAGATCAAAAGCTCAAAGGACAGCACATGCTGGCGAGGGTGTGGAGAAAGGGGTACCCTACTCCATTGCTGGTGGGAATGCAGGCTTGTGCAACCACTATGGAGGTCAGTCTGGTGATATCTTAAAAAACTTGGAATAGCTCTGCCTCAGGACCCAGCCATACCACTTCTGGGTATACACCCAAATGCCTCTTCACGGAATCATAAGGAAGTTTTCTCATCTATGTTTATAGCAGCCTTATTTGTAATAGCTAGAAACTGGAAACAACCCAGATGTCCCTCAACCGAAGAATGGGTTAAAAAACTGTGGTACATCTATACAATGGAATATTATTCAGCTATAAGGAACAGTGAAATTATGCAATTTGCAGCCAAATGGATGGAACTAGAAAAGCTCATCCTGAGTGAACTAACCCAGACTCAGAAGGACACATATGGCATCTATTCACTTATAGTAGGATTTTAGCTATATAGTAGAAGGTATCGATACTACAACTAACACACCAAAGGGAACTTGGACATAGACTTATTTTTAATTTTTATTCTTTATTTATTTTTTATACATTAGTTATATTTTTTCTATTTTTTAGTCTTTTTTATCTATTGTATGCTTATTGGTTTGTTTGTTTAGTAGTTCTCTCTCCCGGGCAACGAGACACTTTTCACTGCTTCGTAGATCCCCAATGAATGAAGAGGCTCTTGGCCCTCATACGACCTCTCAACTGAGATGACGGACTGTTATATAAGGACACCCCACCCCAGAAAAATGGGATGGAAGGGTTAGGAGGGAAAGAAAAAAATGAAATGTGATGTTTCGGCCTTTTACTACTAATTGTCATAAACTGTTTAAGATAATTAAGAAATGCAAACTAATGGTTATGCAAGCCGGTCATTCTGTTAGGTACTATGACAGCCTATTATAGTTACTTGTTAAGTTAATCAGAAATAAACCTGCTAAGAGACAAGCAACATCTGCTTACCCTAATATAAGAGATAGATAGGTCCTCTTCAAAAACCTCAAGAGATCTGCAGAATATGGCATTCAAAGATGTTTTCGTAACTTTAGATTTCTTTTTATATCAAGACATATCAACTCCTGACAGCACCCCCTATTCTCCTCCAAGTGGAAGATGAGCATCGAAGAATCTCCAGTGGGAGATGATTGAATTAGTAGCAAGCCTATCTCTTGGTAGGAAAAGCCCCTTTCTCCAACTGTACACAGAATGCTGTCCAAAAAGGACAAAACCTGGAAGCAGGTAAGTTGACAGCCTAACTCTGCCAAGACAGGGTAGGTAAGTCCTTCATAACCCCTGCTCTACAATCAATGTCTGTCAGAGAAGCGGGGCCAAATGACTGAAGAGCGATGCTGTAATGTATGGAGAGAAAATGGGAACTGTCCAGGCAGCCAC